>FXXK01001193.1:16865-38675 GCA_900184695.1 Betula pendula | reverse complement strand
TATATATATATATATATATATAAATATATATTTTGGGAGGCTAGAGCTTGCTGCATACTAGCTTTCCTGACCTTGAGGTTGCAGATTTACTGTTTAGTAGTAGATATTTTACGTGATGTAATAAAAGGCAAGGATTGGTTTTATAGCTAAGAAGTTGAATCGTGTATTGGCTAATATAGGGTGGATGAATAGATATGGGCAAACTGTGGTTGTGCTTTTGGATGGAGGAGTGTGTGACTGCTCAGCTTTTGTCATACAAACAAGAGCTTTTGGCCTAGGCTTTTTGAGTTTCTTGATTTTTGGGCAGAAAATCTTTAGTCTTGCAATGGGGCTTCCAAGGTAAGGTAATGTTCAATACAGTTTTTGTAGTAATGCAATTTTTGTTCAATGCAATTTTTGTGGTTTTAGTAAGGGAATTTAGGGCCAGGTTATCGCAAAATGTAATATGGCTAATCCTCCTCTTATCTGGAATGAAGTAATTGCGGAAGGCATTCAAAACTACTGGCAGAGGAAGAAAACCTTGTTTGCTAGTTTATGCAAGTTAGGGTTCTGCGCCTCAATTTGTCATTTGTGGAAGAATAGAAATGAAATTCGTATGGTGATTATCCAAAGACTGAGGATCAAGTGTTGCAGCGAATTAAGTGAGATGTTACACCTTGAGCTGGTTTTAAAAAGGAAAGTTTATGATGTTACGTGCTGTTAAGTAGTGTTATTAGTGCAATAGATTTTCCATAACCCAAAGGTTCAGGTTATGGAAGATCGTGTATATCAACATGTGAACGATTTCATGCAAGAATTCCAAAAAAAAGTGAATGAATTGTTTAGTTGAATATAAAAATGGAGTCCAACGCTATGAACAGCCAGAAACGGTGCTAGCACCGTATACCTGGCAACCAAAAATATCCTCACCACCTTGTTTGGCCGTACTTACACAAACCCAATCGCCCCACCCTTCGAATCCAGCCCCATCACCATCAACAATGAATTTCTCACACCATTCACCACCAGGAAAACAACCAACCAAAAATGCCCATACCCCCCTCAACCCCCACACAAATCACAAACCCGAGAACCCCCACCATCGTGCGTGGCCATGGCTGCACGAAGCGGAGCAAGAAACCGAGAGATGCCAACGAACAGCCGTTCAGAGTGAAACAATTTGACCCTGGCAGAGTGCCACTGCCGCACACTGGGGTAAAATAAAGAATATGACAACAAGAAAAAGAGGGGGTTTGGTGGAGATGAAGGGTCGGAGGCTACTAGTGTGAAGGTATGCTCGAACAAAAAAAAAAAACGATTGTGGAAGAGATATCAGTTAGAAAACGTCTGTGAGAAGTTAGAAAAAGAAAACCTTGTTGGCTAGTTTATGCAGGTTAGGGTCTTGTGCCTCAATTTATCATTTGTGGAAGAATAGAAATGAAATTTGTAATGGTGATCATCCCAAGACTAAGGATCAAGTGTTGTAGAGAATTAAGTGGGACGTTACACCTAGAGTTGGTTTTAAAAGGAAAGTTTGGGATGTTATGTGCAGTTAAGTAGTGTTATTAGTACAATAGAGTTATTTTAAGTGGGTCATTATGTTGTTGGATTTATTTAATTTTGTTAAAAGACTAGTTTGTCACATGTTAGTGAAGGACTCTTATATTTATCTATTTTATGTTGTTATTTAGGATTGTCTCTTTTATCTTGTTTATTGAAAGCAACCAATAGGAATATCTATGTATCTTGAAAAAAGATAAACTTATCTTATATTAGTTGTAACAAAAACTTAGGGATAACTTCACTTACCCTCTCGAAATGTCACGACTTTTGCAATGTCTCCCCTAAAGTTCAAAATCTTTCAATTTAGTGTATTTAAGTTTGAATTTTTTACAATGTCTCACCTCCATTAGGATTTTTCGTTAAATCCTAATAAAAGGAGGTTAAATTACCTAAATAACCTTGATATTTTGATTTTTTTCAAATTTTTTTTTTTTTTTTAAAAGTGACCCACGACTAGGTCACGACGCTTTGGGTCTGGTGACCCATGGCTGGGTCACGGGTGACCAACGATTGTGTCACGTCGTGACCCAGCGTGGGTCACGACTAGACCCACAGTGGGGTCTGGTTGTGACCTCGCTGTGGATCTGGTGACCCACAGTTGGGTCACTCGTGACCCAAACATGGGTCACTTGCGACTCGTGACCCAAACATGGGTCACTTGCGACCCAGCGTGGGTTACGACTAGACTCACGATAGTGGGTCACCTTTTGACCCAATGACCCACCTATGTGCGGGTCAAAATTTTTTTATTTTTATTTTTTAAAGTAATTTTTAATTCGAAACTCAAGGTAAATTTGTAATTTAAATTTTTTTGGGGGGCATAAAAGTCATTTCACACCCTTGACCGTCTGATTTGACAGAATTACCTAACAGATGGGGGATATTACAACAAATTCAAACTTGAATATACTAAATTGAGAGATTTTAAACTTTAAAGGAACATTGAAAAAGTCGTAACATTTCAGGGTGTAAGTGAAGTTATCCCAAAAACTTATTATCAACCCTTGTGTCCACTGTCCATTATTTATAACTAATCATTATTATTATTAAAGTAATTATATATATCAACCCTCATGTTTACCTTATGTCAACCAAAAGTGATATGGTTTTTAAATCATCATTGAATTTATGATTGATCATTATTGACTTTTGATCCAATTATAATTTTAAAAGTTACATTACTTTTGGTTACTTTTGGTGGACATAAAGTTGACATAAAGATTGACATGTAGTATTACTCTTTTTATTATCATCATTTATAACTAATCATTATTATTATTATTATTATTATTATTACGTAAAATTATAATATTATTATTACGTAAAATTATCTAGAAATAAAATATATCTCTCTATCTTGAAGGAAAGATAGAATTATCTTATATTAGTTGTAATAAAAACTTATTATCAACCCTTTGTCCATTATTTATAACTAATTATTATTATTATTATTACTACGTAAAATTATCCAGAAATAAAAAAATTATAACAGACGAAAGCCCACATGGAAATACATTACAACATCATATCTAGAAAACATAGAACAACCTAAGATTAAAAAAAAAAAAAAATCATTTTAACATTGGAAGCGTAAAACATATTATGATGGAATATAAAAATAAAAAATTTACCTGAAGGAAGGAACATTGAAAGAGAGGCGCCCATCTGATGGAAAGGGTGAGATGAGATGAGAGGAGGATAACGTCTATCCGTTTCCAAGTTTAAACTAAACTCACAACACACGCTTGGAAAAATCATTTGCTGACGAACACGAATGAAACCTAATAATAATAATAATAATAATAATAATAATGAAGCATATAAGAGATTATGATGGAATATAAAAAATAAAAACTTTACGTATGAGAGAGAGAGGCTGATATGAGATTAAAGGCGGCTCTAAGCAGGAGATCAGATCTAAAAAAAAATTCAGGAAGCATAGAACATATTAGAAAAAAGTTTATTTACTCCCTCAAAGTAACACTCAATTGATAATATTTTTTTAAAACTTTCAATTGTGATAATGTTTCTCCTAAACTACTAAAAAATTGTTAATATTCTTCGAATGACAAAAATATCCTTAATAAAAAATAATAAAAAAAATCATAAAAAAAAACTAAAACTAAATCTAAAAATTAAAAACAAAAACAAACAAAAAACAAAATTAATTAATTAATTATTTATTTTTAAAACACAACCACCCATTTGGCCAAATTTAAAAAAAATTTTTAAAAAAGTATAAAGTTTCGTTTTTTTTTTCAAAAAAAAAAAAAATTAAATATAAAAAAAGTATAAAGATTTCATTTTTTTAATTAAAAAATAATAAAATAAAAAATTATTATTATTATACTATTTTATTTTGAATTTATAAAAGTATTTATGGCTTATGAAAAATTTGAAGGGTCATTTTTGTCTTTTTAATTTGCTAGCATTGGAGAAGGACATTGACAATTGTTCTGGTAGTTTAAGATGAACAATCTCACAAATGAAAGTTTGAGGAAACATTATTAATTGGATAGTAATTCGAGGGAGCCGGGTATTGAACTTTTTCTAACCTAAAAATGAAAAACTTTACCTTCAAGGATTCTTGTCTCGTGGAAAAAGAGGCATCTGATGGAAGGGTATAATAGGAGTGTACAAGTCGGGCGGTTATTAACCGTTTATAACCACGTAACTGAAAATAATCGGATTATTGAATAACCGACAAATCAGAAAAACTAGAAATAACCGCAACCGGATAACCGCCTAGGCCGGTTGAGCGGTTGCGATTATATATATATATAATTAATATAAAAATAATTTTAAAACTAATTATATATATGATTTTCTCTAGACATCTTGAGAAGCTATGTCCACTAAGGCCCAAGTAGCCTTTTTATAAAAGTCACTACAAAAAAATTGCCAATTCTGGACGGCAAAAACCGTCCAGAACTGGCAAAAAACCGTCCATAAGTCGTTATGGACGGTTTTTTCTGGACGGTTCAAAACGTCCAGAATTAGCGTCGAGAATGCCATTCCTGGACGGTTTAGTCAAAACCGTCCAAGAATATAGACGATTTTATTGAAAACCGTCTGAAAGATATCCTGGACGGTTTTCCCAAAAACGTCCATGATTCATGGACGGTTTTCCCCAAAACCGTCCATGATCATGGACGGTTTTCCGAAAACCGTCATGGAATTATGGACGGTTTTAATCCAAAACCGTCCATGATAATAATTTTTTTTTTATATTGCTAATAATAAATTCAATATCCAAATACAAAACCTGCTAATTTCAATAGCCTGCACAATTCAAATTACCAATAAATCCAACATACAAATCTTCACAACATTCTATCCAAAAATCCAACATAATTCAAATCCACATACATACGTAATTTTATTTACCTATTACATAATCCAAATCCAAATTACATATTCCAAATCCAAATCCAAATCCAAATTATCCACATACATACGTAATTCTATTTACTTATTACATAATCCAAATCCAAATTACATATTCCAAATCCAAATTCAAATCCAAATCCAAATTACATATTCCAAATCCAAATCCAAATTACATATTCCAAATTCAAATTACATATTCCAAATCCAAATTACGTAATTCATAGTCTAAAAATTCACTTCATAAACCTAAACAAAATGTCAAATGTCATAGTCTCAGGTAATTCTTCTTCGGTTGCTCCTTTTGAGGCTCTCGAATCAAACAAGTTAGTCTGCGCATGTACAATAATCATAGTCAACAAAATATTCATATTAATTGTCCATCAAACCCTTATAATATATTACAAATAGCAATCCACAGACGACATTTACTAGTTAATTAAGACAAAACATGAAGAAACTAGTTTGAATTTAAATGAATATGTTAAGCATTTTCCTAGGAAAAATATTGTTATATACCCATCATTCTTTACATAACCAAACAACTTTCTTCAATTTTTGTCACAAAAAATTCAAAACTTCTTTCTACTTTATATCACATCAACCAATTTCTTCCTCTTTTCCCCTCTCAAACCTCTTTACCAAACACACCCTAAGGCTTTACAAGAGTCACTAGTAATGAAAGTTCAAATACAACCATAAACACAAAAATACCACAATGACCACCACAAATCAAAGCAGCTATGTAATGAAAATTAGAAGATCTTTCTATTAAAACAATCATTTAAATACTTAACAAATAATTAAGTTAATAATGCCAAGACCAAGAAGGGTCCACTATTCTTACTGAGAGTCTGAGACATCTGACTTTAAGACATCTGACTTTACCAGATCTTTCACCCCCTCAATAAATATCTAAAATCATGCACAGGCCCAACACAAGACACAGCCGTACATGCCTATTGGCCCATTTGCCAAACGCCGTGGTCCTCCAGCATTTACAGCCACAGAAATTCAATAAAACGCCATATTATACAAACAAAACATTATTCGAGCAAGCCCAATTGAAGCAAGAAGCTCTGACAACGCAAAGTGCCATCCCATGGCAAAGAAACAACAAAAACAACGCACTTATTCTGAACTGATTTCTGCCTTTTATTCGGGTATGGATCCGAGGTATGGGACATATAACAAATGTAAGCAGGTTCCTTTCCCATGATTTCGATGTTAAATAATTTGTTGTCCAAATTACTAATAAAAGAGTTCCTATAGAGTTTGCACATCCAAATACACAAACTAAAATTTGCTTGGGTACTAACTCTTACACCCATAGAGTCACACGACAATACTCTACTTTTGTGCATCATCACTAGCAATCAATTAACCAAAAATCAAGTGGGTAGAGAATGGACTACCATAAATCCAGTCCATACTTTAAAGCATCATTATCTCATCGCTCTGATTATATCCAAAAATTAAACAGCAATTCACTCTATGCATACGTTATCTAAATTCAATAATGCCAACAGGCCGGAAAGAATCTGCTAGTAAATGTACAGATTTAAAAACCAAAAACATACCCAATAAAATGCAAACCAGAAATGATGAATGCAACACAAAAACATGATTTTGCCAACCAGTTCCATATGACTATGCCATGTTTTAAAGTCAGATGTCTCAGATTACCGAAACCCACATTAAAACCCAAAACCACAAGAATATGAACTGTAAGAAACAAAATTGAAAATTATTTCAGCAAATCTTATGGCATTTTGAACCAATAAGAATAACAACTGCACAAGACTGATAACTAGAACTGAAGATATTGCTAACTCATCACTTACCCTAAGTTGAAGGAGCACTGATGTAAATCACTGTTGGGGCAAAAAGGGAAAAACGAGAGCAAACTAAGTTGAAGTCTAAACTAACTAAACAAGACTTACGTAATCATTTGTTTCACGCGCCACCTTGTCATTCCGCATTGTCAGGATCTTCCACATCTAAACCGTGATCACCTGCATTTGTACATACACATGTCTCTTCATTAAACTGTATTTAAATAATGAAGTCTTAATTTATGCTTATTTTTCACTTAATAACTAATTAATGAAAAACGAACATTACACCAAAACATTACCTTCTTGGTTGTTTCCCATGGAATGTTGTTTTCCCTTCATAAGCATTTGTACCATTCTTTCTAGGGTTGCCACCTCTTCCTCTTGCTTTTGAAATCTAATATTCTGCATTTCGCACAAACTCTTCAAACCTTCCATCTCAATAGTCATTGCTGCTTCCCTGGCAGTAGGCCCACTTGACACAGATCTTTGCCCGGAGCTAGAGGAGGTGGATTTGCCAGGTGTCGGCCCTAACCCCACCCCGTGAACCCGACCCGAATGTTCTTTTCCTAACACCTGTCCGCACGCATCATTTGGTGACCAATATATTGACCCCTGTGAACATACTCGGTCTGTTGGCGACTGAGTATTCATAATTTCTTTTATCTGAGTCAGCACAACACATACAAAAAATAAATTAAACATAAAATCTGCGTAAAGATATACTTACCATAATAATATTCCCGTAATAATAAGTACTTAGCACTTACCAAAGTTGCTCCAGCTACTTCATTGACAGGGGTCCCATCTTTGCGTGTATGCGAACATATCGCATCGGTTCGGCGTTTCTCCTGTATCTTCCTCCTGCAACATCACTGACATTATCATACAAGTTTATGATCTAACTAAAGTACGTACAATCCGTAACCTCTTTTTTTTTTATTTATAGCCTGAGTTATTAAACGTACCATATCATGAGCAACCTGTGCGATGCTCTTAGATCCTAAAGTGTGAAGCCATTTATTAAATCCACGGCTTGTCTTGGCCTTCTCTGCAATTTCCTATAAAATTTGTAATGTTAATATGTTGATTATTTTAACAAAATAAATAATAACAAAATCACGACATCATTTCATAAATTTAGCATGTTTTATATAAGTGAGAAAAAACCTTATCATCCTTGGACAACCACCTATCAACTTGGATTTCGAAGTCTTATGCATCGAAGACTCTATATTTTCCCGCCCTCTGGACCACAGATGGTACGTTATTATCGTCTTTCAATTTCAGAGCTTTCTTAATCTTGTACCTTAACTGTCGTCTTTTCTTTGCGAAGCTCATGAGCGTTATCCTTTTTATTTCATTGATGGCCTTCGCAGGCTTCAGATAAAATTTTCTCTACACCCAAAATAAAATCTCATATCTTAGCTGAAAATAAGTGGGAATGAAAAACTATAAAATGTGATTACCATGTCAGGAAAAAGTTTCATACCGTTAGGGTTGTCCACATATCTTCTTTCCCGTCCATTGGTATCCTCCTCCAATGGCCATGTAACTGGGAAAATCGACCATTTCTTATAATCTTCCCTGCAATCTTTGAGAATTTTTTGCTACCCGGGCCGATTGGTTAGAAGGAGGTGTTGAACCGGACAACTACCCTTTCCCCCTCAGGTAGGTGCCAAATCTCCTTAGGACTACCAACAGTCCTAACCTCTCTTCTACCCTGGTCATATACAACTCATAAAAAAAGAATGTTATAATTAACTAATATTAAATTAATATAAATATATCAAAGCAGCTGACTAATGATATAATATAACAAAATTCATACCTATGGTCTCAACTTGCCCACATCGTAACCGCCGCTGAGGAGGCGCATTTGTACCGCCATGTTGTGAAAGATCGGGTGCGGATTGTGCTTGTGTCTGAGCCTCCCTCTCAGGGCCATCCCCCATCTCAGGGCTATGCTCTACTCTAGGAGCCACCGCTTCTTCAGACTCCCCTCTGTTGCATGAGGGTCCTGCCCATGCATCCCAAGTATATCATCCATATGTCCGTCGTATTCGCCCGGACTAATGTCGTGGAGCGAATCGGGTAGTAGTACATTTGGGGCTGGAATAGGAATATAGTAATCTTCGCTCTCCTGTGTCTCCAGGGAGTCTTGGGTAGTCTCATCTGACCCTACTACTTGCCGCACAACCGGTGTGCAGTCCCTAGGTGTCCAAAAATCTTCGCATGCTTGCGACATCCTTCGTTCGCGAGACATGTCTACCTGCAAACACATTAAAATGGGTCAATTTCAATCGTATTCATCCATATATGTCCAGCACATAATTTCACTGACACAAGAATTCTTCTCCATTAATTTTTGACCTTAATCAAATAAATGTAAGTAAGATGCCTCAAGTTAAAAAGAGATTAAGATGTTGTTCATATTGCACCCTGATTTTGGGCATATTGAGTTTCTTGTAAAATAGAGAAAGAACATTGATTTTAATCTAATTATTCTAAACTTCCTCTAGTTTCCACATAATCAACTTATGGTGTTTTCTGTGTCTATCTCCATGGGCCACAAAAGCTTAGCCAAAATTTGAAGTTCAAACACAGAAATGAGATCCATGTATCTCTCTAATCATGCTTGAAAATGGAATAAAAACAATATCAAACAGTCGGTGCACTAGTAAAACAATAAATAAGCCAGAGTACCAAAATAAGCCCCAAAATAAGCCTAATTGAAAATTTAATCCTCTATTTACGAAAAAAAATTAAACAGATCGAGTACCAAAAAAATGCAAACAAACAACATAAAATTAAAACCATACCTACGATTGACGACGGTGGCTACGTACGTTGGTAATCGACAGAGGATCGAGCAGATTCACAAAGAGAGATCGAGGATCACATGCAGTATACGTTGGAGAGTAAGCCCGGCCTTAATCTGAGAGAAAGAGAGAGAGAGAGAGAGAGATCTAGAGTGAGCTCGAGAAAGTGAGAGAGAGAGGAGAAGAAGAGAGTGAGAGAGTGAGCTTACATGCAGGGAGAAGAAGGCGCCGGCGATCAGTGGAGTTGCAGGGATCGGAGAAGAAGAGAGACTGGGTGCGCGGGAAGAGAGAGATTGAGAGAAAATTTGGTGAAGTGAATCCGTGAACAGAGGTAGAGAAGGGCCACGTATGGCCAGGCCTGGACGGTTTGTCCAAACCGTTTGGGATTCCCAGACGGTTTAGACAAACCGTCCATGATTCCTGAACGGTTTTTTAAAAAACCGACCTTTTTTTTATCTTTATTTATTTATTTATTTTTTTATCATTTTCAGACGTTTCACTAAAACGTCTGAAAATGACTGACGCTTTTCAAAAAAAGTGTCTAAGAATTTTTTTTCAATAATTACTCTTTTTTTTGTAGTGAGTAGGGAGTGAAAAAAGTTTATTCATATTCAATGTGGTACAAGTTCATATTTATCTTTTTTTTTCTTCTCTCATTTTTTTATTGAATAATTGAGGACCTCGGTTGCGGTTGCGGTTATTGCTCAATAATTGCAATTGCAACTGGTTATACACCCTTAGAAATAAGAGAGAGAGAGAGAGAGAGAGAGAGAGAGGGGTGAGATGAGATGAGAGGCGGCTCACAGCAGGAGAGTCTAAACTAAATTAAACTCAACACACGCGTAGTGGTAGCAAGTGGATGCCAGCTGCGGACCAACTCACCCACCCACTGGGCCTATCTTCCAGAACTTGGGCTGCCACTGAATATGCTGAAATGGGCTGGCTGTATTAGACAAGTTAAGGACTTATGATTGTCCTTATAGCCTAAGCCGTTGGATCATGATCTTCGTTACAATAAATCAATTTACTATCTCCATCTGCGCGGTTGTTATTATCCATTATCCATATTTGAAGTAATAACCTTTTTGGGCTTTCTTTGGGGCTCCATTTGAGTCTATTTTAAATGATTTTAAAAATAGTTTGAACCTATTTTATTTTAGATGAAGGAACAAAATCCTACAAGAAACTCTCCATTCGTTCCTCTTCAATATTTTATTTTATCCCAAACTGTTTTCTCTTTTTTTGAAAATCTTACTTTTTTTTAACAAAATTATCTGTCTTCCAAAAGTTTTACGGTAATTTCACATTTGAAAATAAAAGCAATAAGAGATAATTTTGGAATAGACTCATGGAATGGAATGATTATTCCTATATAATAGACACTCCTTTGTTTGGTTGCGCACTATGCTTCAGAATAATTATTCTCATGGAAATGATTATTCTCCCAATTTATAGGAGCAAAATAACTTTTATAAAGTCTTGGCACAAATCAAGCCCTTATGTGTCATTCAATAAGAGAATGACACATTAATTTGGAACACAAAAAACAAATGTTATGAAGATACCATATCTCTACCTTCTTTTATCACTCATGAAGAAAAAAAAAAAATCCATCATTAATCTATTCTCTATCACTTCTCTTGAGAAAAGTGACCCCACCACCATTGCCCACGCCAACGACGCCTCCCCTCCGCCAATAATCAAATTTGAGAGGCCAATAAAACATGGATGGAGCCTACTTTGGTTTAATTCATTGGGTTTTCTCCTAAAAATAGCACTACAGAAAGAAAGGCATAATGATAGTTATTATTATTATTATTATTATTAGGACACAAATTTCCTCCAACCCGAGTTGGAGGAAAATTTGCTCAACCCCTTCAAAAATATGACAAAAATTATGAAAAAAAAAATTGAAAAAATATATTTCAACCCACTTATGAAAATACAAGAAAAAACAAAGCATTTTTTTTTAAAAAAATCATATATACACGAAATTTCAACCCACTTAAAACAAAGCAAAAAAATTGCTTTTTTTTGCTTTGTTTTTTGTTTTCGTAATATTGCTGTATATATGATTTTTTAATTTTTTTTTGCTTTGTTTTTCTTGTATTTTCATAAGTGGGTTGAAATATATTTTTTTCAAATTTTTTTTTATAATTTTTTGTCATTTTTTTGAAGAGGTTTGGAGCAAATTCCTCCAAACCCGGGTTGTAGGAAATTTGTGTCTTATTATTATGGGAAAAGTCCACATACATTCCTTAAATTATCATTCAATTGATAATGTCTCCTCAAAATTTTAATTGTGACAATGTCCCTTCAAACTACTAAACTATTGTCAATGTACCCCGAAAGACGAAAATACCCTTAGTAAAATAAAATAAAATTCTAGAAAAAATTAAAGCTAAAAATAATTTTTTTTTTTTTAAAAAAACACCTACCACCCAATTGGCCAAATTCAAATTTTAAAAAATTATAAATATTTTAGTAAAAATAATTTTTTTTTTCCGAATTCATAAGGGTTAGAAAAAAACTAAAACTAAATTGTTTTTTTTTTTTTTAAAAAAAAGTAATTGTTTTTAAAAACACTACCCCCCAATTGGCCAAATTCAATTTTTTTTAAAAAAATTATAAAGATTTCTTTAAAATTTTTTATTAATATATATATTGAGTTTGTAAGGGTATTTTTGTCTTATTAAAAAATTTGTAGTGTCATTTTTATCTTTTTGCTGGCCTTAGGTGGGACATTGACAATTGTTTGGTAGTTTGGGAGGGGGGGACATTATCACAATTGAAAGTTTGGAAGGACATTGTCAATTGGGTGGTAGTTTGAGGGAGGTATATATGTGGACTTTTTCATATTATTATTTATTTATATGTAGGCACAATGGTAGTTTATTTTACTGAATTGAAGCAAAACATTTATTTATATATGTGTGACGATTATGATCTGCTCATACAAACTAGAATTTACTTGATGTATTTTGAGGATTGCTTCTCTCGGGGTGGAAATTCATTATGCCCATAATAATTCATACAGGTTTAAACCAAAAGAAGTTGTGGGTGCACAAAGAAAAGAAAAGAAAAGAAAAATTGTCACAATGCATGATATGTTCTTGAGGAGAAAAGATTGTTAGTTATCAAGGCATTACCGAGAAATGCTTAACCCTAAGGGTCTATGTGTGTGCATGCACTTGCAGGGTTTTCTACTTAGCTCACATAGCAAATTCTTTAGTTTTAAAAAATTACATTTCTTTTTAGTCGATCGGTGCTTCTGCTTTACCCGGCCTTTTTCTAGTTTATGTGTCTACTTTGGCAATTTATTTTCATATACCAAGTTATGGCCATAACCTGACATGTTTCGGTTGCAGTAATAAACATAATTAATATATATTTTCCTTTTCAGTTTGTTTAAATCTCCTCCATTTACTGACTATGAGGATGCAACATTAAGTGACCAGAGATGGAGTAGGTGATTTTTATTGGTTTGTCCTTCCAAGTCACATTATAAATAGTGAGCTCAAAGAGTTACAAATAGAAGTGCATGTGCTTAACTTTTTCTTTTTCTGGGTAGAATATCAAGTAGCTAGTACTTCGCTATAAGCTAATTGGAATTGTAATACATGTTCACTTCAACTATTTTCTTTTCTGGGTAATGATTTCTGGTGAAAAATTTTCCACCTATTTCATGGGCTTGAGTTCATTTCTATGCTGCTTTTAGTTTTAATCGTGATCTTGATTGTTCCTTATGTTTTTAGTTTGATTCTTGCTGCAATTGTTGCAATTATGAAGAACTCTTGTTTTCCATTGTTAGAATATTTGATATTATTCTCTATTATTATGTTATTTTTTACCTTATTTAGTTTAGACTTTTTTGGTGACTACTTGTAGTCTCTCTATTTATAGAGACTAGTGTAAAACACAATATATACTCAATATACAAGATATAGTCCCATTAATGGGTTTGCATGCATATGAATTTCGTGATCTTTCTTAATCATAATTAATTCAAATTTCGTGATTGCCAAAAACTACCCAGCTTGGCTGGTACTCTTGCTGTCTATATATAGGTGCATGCAAATAAGATTGTTGACTTTTATTTTGGAAAAAATGTAAAATTGGTTCATGTGGTTGACCTAAATTATGGATCTCTCCTTGTGTAATAAGAAAAAATTCAGAGGTCTCTGTGGTTGATCAAAATAACAAATCAATCCTTGAAGCAAATTCTGTTAGTCATTTAACAGAAACCGTTAATCTGCCACTCCATATCCAATAGAAACGCCGACACATGGCATTTTCTAATAAAAAATATTATTAAAAATATAAAATTATAAAAAAAACACAAAATTAAATTAAAAAAAAATTAAAAAAAAAGAAAGAAAATGAAAGGGGGCTGGCGCCAGGGGTGGCTGCTGGCAGCCCCTTTCATTTTCTTATTTTTTTTTAAATTTAATTTATAAGTTTTTTATAATTTATATTTTTAATAATATTTTTTTATTAGAAATGCCATGTGGCGTTCCTATTAGTTTGACGTGTCAGACTAACGGTTACTGTTAAAATGACTAACATAAATTTGTTTCAGGGAGTGATTTATTATTTTGGGCAACTACAAGGATCTCTAAGTTTTTTTTATACTACAAGGAGTGATATAAAATTTATACCAATCACATGGACCGATTTTGCATTTTTCCTTTTATTTTTGTTGTTCCATTCCCTTATTACCTTGCTTTGTGGCACTTATATTTGACTTTGTTTTTTTAATGGTTATTTTTTTTATTTTTTTTATTTTTTATTTAGTGGGTTTAAATACGATTTCATGAGCCACCACCAGTCCAGGCTTTTTGCTTTACGCTGTAGTGATTTTTTTTTTCTGTAATTAACTTCGATTTAATTGTGTTTGCCTTAAATAAATGGGGAGTAGGGCTGTTTTCTTTCCTTGTCCGAGTGTTCATGGGAATCCAAATCCCTAAATTTATTTTAATTTCCTGTTTTTTGGAATTAAAAATAAAAACCAATTTCTAGGGGAAAAGCAATTTAGGAAAAAGGATGAAACAAAAATATAAAAATCTTGGCCGCCGCCTGTCACAAGGCTCTCCAAACCTACACCTCTCTCTATAAATTGGGGTAATATCTTTAAACCCCATATGGTTTAAAGCCTTTATTCAAAGTCATCTCAGTTTCATTTTAGCCTTTATTCAAAGTCATTTCAGTTTCATTTTTTATCACAGGAGTATTTCAATTTTCGATAAAGACGAAAATGGTACATCCGTCAAATTATGTAACGGAACTCCACGTGTCAGTATTTGTGGCTCCGCCTTAATAAAAATAAAAGTTAAAAAATTAAAAATCTTAAAATATTAAAAAAAAATACAAAACAAAACTTTAAAAAAAAAATTTGAAAAAGAAAAAAAAAAAAAAAAAAAAAACAAGAGGGGATCGCTCGAGCCACCCCCTTGGCTGGTATGGGGGTGGTTCGGTGATGTAGGACGGAATTTACGCATATTTTCGGTAAATTCCAAAATAAGAAAAATAATAAATAACATATTTAGAAAGTGTCGTTCAAGAAGATTTTTGTTTAGATTTAAGCAGTGGAAGTATAGAAGGAAAGATCTTGTCACGATCACTGCTGATTGTCAACCGGATATGGTTGACACAAAAATCAATTTATTGATTTTCTATTTTAGATTAGGATTCTACTAAAAAAATAAATAAATAAAGTTTTATTAAAACTTTGTTTATTTCCTTTTCAGTATTGTATTTACTTTTTTCCTTTCCTTTGTAGACTTGTATTTATTTATTTCCTTACTAGGATTAGGTTTACTTGTTCTACTAGGACTAGGTTTACTTATTCTACTAAGACTAGGTTTATTTGCTTTTTCTAGGTTTCCTACTAGTATAAATATGTGAGTCTACATTGTAAACAATCACACAATTGAATATTTATCAATCAGAGAATTTTTCTCAAATACTCTGCGGAGTTTGTTACTTTTAAGCCTGCGGGCTTGTTTTATTTTTCAATCAGAAGACGCAGACGCTTCTGGTTTTGTTTACCAAGTCTTCCGCTACGTCAGTTGGTATCAGAGCAGGCGTTATCCTGTTCGATGGCTACCTGAGCAATGGTTGCAACCTCTTCAACAACGCCGCTTGTAGGGGAGGGGCTCGTTCAAGAGCCGAATTCATGGGGTATCCGAGCCGGCGTTATCCGGATTTGATGGCCAATTCATATTACAGTTACAACTACTTTAATGAATTTATTCGTGACAGAGAGTTTGTTTCAAGAACTGACTACCAGCGATATATCAAGCGATCAAAGGCTCGATCACAACAAGCACACTTTCAAGAACAAGTATTGCAATTAATGAGGGAAATCTTGGACGATATGAAACGAAGTATCAACATGTTTGTTAACAAATATGAAGGTTGTGTCGAAGCTGTCCATAACCATGATTCTAAATCTCCGAATAAACACCTCGCCTATGAAGAGAATATTAATTACGGCGAAAATAATGTGAAGATTATTAATTTGGTAGAGCTGTCGTCAGATAAACAATTTGTGCAGCCATTACCATTTGTTCCAACAACTGCACCAATGGAGGAACATCCACCACCTCCTCCACCACAGGCGCAACTCATCACAATCATCACGGAAGAAAAGAGTAATGTCGATTCTTTTGAAAAAAATAGTAAAGTTGAAGATGATATCCAAAAAGAAATTGTTGGGGGAATTTTTATGGAAGGAGACAATAGGAAAAATACATGTATTGGTGCTATCTACGTAAATTTCTCAAAGTATCTTTCTTCAGATGAGCCACGTGTGCCATATCACAAAGTAAACTCGAGGACGAGTTTTTTTCAAGTAGGGGTGTCTGATGTAGGACGGAATTTACCCACATTTTCGGTAAATTCCAAAATAAGAAAAATAATAAATAACATATTGGGAAAGTGTCGTTTAAGAAGATTTTTGTTCAGATTCAGACAGTGGAAGTATAGAAGGAAAGATCTTGTCACGATCACTACTGATTGTATCCGGTTGACACAAAAATCAATTTATTGATTTTTTATTTTAGATTAGGATTCTACTAAAAAAAAATAAATAAAGTTTTATTAAAACTTTGTTTATTTCCTTTTCAGTATTGTATTTACTTTTTTCCTTTCCTTTGTAGACTTGTATTTATTTATTTTCTTACTAGGATTAGGTTTACTTGTTCTACTAGGACTAGGTTTACTTATTCTACTAGGACTAGGTTTATTTGTTTTTTTTAGGTTTCCTACTAGTATAAATATGTGAGTCTACATTGTAAACAATCACACAATTGAATATTTATCAATCAGAGAATTTCTCCATTATTTATCAAATCAGGAGTTTGTTACTTTTAAGCTTGCGGGCTTGTTTTATTTTTCAATCAGAAGATCGCAGACGCTTCTGGTTTTGTTTACTAAGTCTTCCGCCACGTCATTCTTGGCCACCCCCAAAGAAGAAAAGGGTGTAGCCGAGCCACCCCCAAAAGCACTTGGGGGTGGCTCGGCCACCCTCGTTTGGCCTACGGTGGTTTCGGCCACCCCAGGCCGGCTGGTCTGGGGCCCTTGGGGGTGGCCGAACCACCCCCAAGGGCCAAACCCTAGGTTTTGAAATAGAATATGGTCTTACTTGCAATGGGAAACCAATCAAGGTCACATAAAATGGGATATGTATAGTGGTGTGCCTTATGCCCAGAGCTTTTTGATTGTAAAGGTTGAAATGTGTTAGTTTCAGTATTATGGTTATCCTTCATATCCAAGTCCTCCTCTTCATATAATTACGAATTCCAGTATCTTTGTAGGATGACTACATTTGTAGGGCTGCCTTTGGCTAATTTGATTGGCATATGCTTTTTGTGTGTGTATGATGAGATTAGTCACTTTTCTTCAATAGTTGAAGGAACATGGTGGTGATCAACCTGATTTACCTTGATGTTTCTTTCTTCCTCCTTTGGGAGAGATCTTTTCGAGTTTCCGGGTGATATGACTATTGTGTCTGTAGATTCATCACCAAATAAATCAGAAAGTGTCTTTCGACCGGAATTTGAAGGTGGGATATTAGAGGCCTCTGAGGTGGCTGCTTGACTAATGCTTTCCTGATTCATGTATTTGTATTCTGGTGTGGTATTTGTGCTTGGTTGTGGGCAGCTTAATTTCTGAAGTAAAGATTGGATCACCTCATCTTTTGAGGCAGAAGCACTCTTTAGTTCTCTTATCTGCATTGCCATTTCAAAGATGCTATCCGTGTTTTTCTTCTCCACTTCACTAAGCTTCTTCCTTAACAACTTATTATTACCAAGAACTGAAGTGTACTCATCTAGCAGAATCTTTTCTCTGTCCTCTAACCCCTTCACAAACATCTTCTTCCAGATAGGTTGATCTTCTTCCTCCTTTGCCTCTAATTCCTTTGGCTCAACATCAAGATTACTGTCTACTGTCTCAAATGAATCTTACTTCTCATCTTTCTCCTGCTGCATTGGTTCCTGAGGTTTTTCAGGCATCAAAAGGATGTCATTTCTAGTGTCAGTCTGGTTTTGTTCTTCTACTCCGGCGGAATTACCGAAAGCCAGAATGTCATCATTTTTCTCTTCCTTTTCTGCCATCTTATCTCTATCTTCGTCCGACCCTTTTTCTGGTTTCGCATCAAGAACAGCTTTGATCACTTCCTGGAACAATCCTGTATCCTCATCCTCCTTATCCTGCTCCATGTTAGGAAATATATCTTTAATTTCCCCCAAGACCCGTGAGATGCGAATAATAAAAGATAGCAAAAACAATCACACACGACACCAAGATTTAAGGCTTAACAAGCTACATCCACTGTTGGAGACGACCCGGAGAAATTCACTATCAAAAGATGGAGTACAAAAGTAACAGGGAGAAAAATCACTCAAAACCCAAAGCCCCAATACACCCGTATCTCACCCTCACACAATAGAGGAAAAATAACAATTGGAACTCTGCAATTTTTTCTTCTCCCTACGCACTACACCATGCTTCTCTTTTCATGTCCTTCTTTTCTCCCTTTCTTTTCCCTCTCCTTCTCTCACTCACTGCCGTGACCTTCTTCTTTTTGGCTTGATGCACTTTCGGCTTGTCTTAATTTCACATGCTGCATCTCCTTTTATAAGAGCACATAGTCGGTTGCAAGTCCAAGCAAGACTTGGAGTGGGAAAAAAGAAATCCAGCATTAAACTAAAACCATGCTTGGCTAGGAGAGGGACAGCAAGTCCATGCCAAACAAGGAAAGCCAACCTTGTGCAGGAAAAGGGAAAAAGCTGACTTGAGGAATAAAGTCACGCCTCAACAATCTCCCACTTGACTTGAATTCCATCAAGTCCCAAAAGCAAATCTCCTCAGGTCGTCTCCCCTACCTGTCCTCAAGCTTGAAGACCAACTGAAGCTGCGCACAGCTTCAGTTTCTCAATAGTCACACCTTTTGTAAACATGTCTGCTGGATTCTCTGTACCACGAATCTTCTCAAGTATCAACTGTTCGCTTTCCAGTAGTGAACGTATGAAGTGATACCTCAGCTGAATGTGCTTTGTTCTCGAATGATACGCCGGGTTCTTCGCAAGAAAAATAGCACTCTGACTGTCACTGTGTAGAACGCTCTTCTCATTCTTCTTACCCAACTCATCCAAGAAACCCTTTAGCCAGACCATCTCCTTTCCAGCTTCTGTCACAGCCACATATTCAGCTTCTGTGGTAGAAAGAGCTACAATTTTCTGTAACTTTGAGGCCCAGCACACCGCTGTACCACCTAGGGTATATACAAACCCTGTTGTACTCTTCCTGCTATCAACATCACCAGCTAGATCAGCATCCACGTAGCCCTGCAGCTTCAAATCTGCTCCTGTAAAGCAAAGGGACATATCTGAAGTTCCTCTCAGATATCACAAAATCCACTTGACTGCCTCCCAATGCTGTTTCCCTGGATTGCCCATATATCTGCTCACAGCTCCCACTGCATGTGCAATATCTGGTCTAGTGCAGACCATTGCGTACATCAGACTTCCGATAGCTGAGGCGTAGGGCACCTTGCTCATGTATGCCTTCTCTTGATCCGTCTTTGGTGACTGATCCTTGGTTAGTCTAAATTGACTTCCCAAGGGTGTGCTTACCGGCTTAGCTCCATCCATGCTAAACCTGCCGAGAATCTTCTTCACATACTCTGTCTGTGAAAGCTTCAGTGTACCATTAGCTCTGTCTCTAATGATTCTCATACCCAGGATTTGTTTTGCAGCTCCCAAATCCTTCATTGCAAACTGTGATGATAACTGTTTCTTTAAATTCTTGATCTCTTCCATACTGGACCCTGCAACGAGCATATCATCCACATACAGCAGTAGGATGATATAAGAGTTCTTAAAACTCTTAACATAGCAGCAGTGATCTGCATTGCACCTCGTAAACCTAGCAGAATCAATGAAGCTGTCAAACTTCTTGTACCATTGTCTTGGAGCTTGTTTTAGGCCATACAAGCTCTTCCTCAGTTTGCATACTTGACTTTCTTTCCCCTGCACTGTGAATCCCTGTGGCTGCCTCATGTAGATATTTTCCTCCAAATCGCCATGAAGGAATGCTGTCTTCACATCTAACTGTTCAAGATGTAGATTCTCTGCCGCCACAATTTCCAGTACCAGTCTGATGGTTGTCCATCTTCACCACTGGTGAAAATATGTCGGTGTAGTCAATACCTTCCTTTCTGCTGAAAAGCCCTTGACAACCCAATCTCGCCTTGTAGCAGCTTGCTACCATCATGCTCACACCTTTATTCTGTACACCCACTTGTTATGTAAGCCTTCTTACCTGCTGTGCAACTCAGTCAGCTCCCATGTCATGGTTAGTCATCAAGTGAGTCCATCTCATCCTTCATGGCTAACTCCCACTTGGGTTGAATTTTCAACCTGCAAGGCTTCATCATATGTCTCTGGCTCACCGTCATCTGTCAACAGAATATAGAACAAGGAGGGTAAATAACGCTGTGGAGGTCTAATGGTTCTGGTAGACCTTCGGACAGCCGTTGTAGGTGTTCCCTGCTCAATCTGTTGTTCTTCAGTTTCTTCAACTTCAGGACCTTGTCCAGCTTCTGGATCCTCATCAACTTCTGAATTCCTTCTTTGAGCTGCACCGTTAGGAATCTCATCCAAGCTGATAAAATCAGGCTTCTCAGCCTCTGACTCTGCATTGACGGATTCTGCATTTGAACCGTCCTTGTACACAGCCATTTCATTAAAAGTAACATTCCTACTTCTAATGATCTTCCGGTTTTGATCATCCCAAAACCGATACCCGAATGCCTCATCCCCATAGCCAATAAAATAAAATTTCTTAGATTTAGCATCTAACTTACTACGAGCATCAGATTCAATGTAAACATATGAGACACAACCAAAAACTTTCAAGTGAGAAAGATTTACCTCCTTTCCACCCCAGACTTCTTCAGGTAGTCTGTGGCCTAGAGGGACAGAGGGCCCTCTATTTATCAAATAAGCAGCAGTGCTCACTGCATCCGCCCAGAAGGTTTTTGGCAACCCAGCATGCAACCTCATACTCCTTGCACACTCATTGAGGGTTCTGTTCATGCGCTCCGCGACGCCATTCTATTGTGGTGTCCCTGGGATAGTTTTCTGCATCTTAATCCCATTTACCGCGCAAAACTGTTTAAATCCCCCGTCTTCATATTCTCCTCCATTGTCTGATCTTAGACACTTCAATTTCAAACCAGTTTCTGTCTCTACCATGGTCTTCCACTTCTTAAAAACTTCAAATACATCAGATTTTTGCTTTAAGAAGTAAATCCATACCTTTCTGCTTGAATCATCTATGAATGTGATGTAGTACCGCGAGCCTCCAAGAGATGCCACTGGAGAGGGACCCCACAAATCCGTGTGTACCAGCTCCAATTTCTCAGGCTTCGGAGTTCTGCCAACATTTATGAAACTCACCTTCTTCTGCTTCCCTAGGATGCAGTCTTCACACAAATCAGATTCAACTGACTTAAGTTCTGGTAGTTTCCCCTTTGACAGCAACACCTTCATCCCTTTCTCGCTCATATGCCCAAGCCTTAGGTGCCATAGTTTAGAGTCACCCTTTGCAACTGCAACTACAACTGTATCTCTCGGATTAGTAGTCAAATAGAGAGTACCTATTTTATATCCCCGAGCCAAGAGTCTGGCTCCCATGCATACTTTCCACTGACCATC
>FXXK01001193.1:4986-15653 GCA_900184695.1 Betula pendula | reverse complement strand
TAATTGATTTGTGATGGTGTTGAATTCATTGAGATGATGTGCTACCGAGGCTCCTTCAGCCATCTTTAGGTTGAACAACTTCTTCATCAGGTGCACCTTGTTGTTTGCCGACGGTTTCTCATACATACTTGACAAAGCCGCCATCAGACCTGCAGTGGTCTTCTCCTTCACAACGTTGTGTGCTACCGATCTTGACAACGATAACCTGATAACTGCCAGGGCCTTTCGATCAAGTAGGGCCCAATCGCTATCGAACATATCGTCTGGTTGCTCCCCCAAAAGTGGCAGATGTAGATCCTTCCCATAAAGTACATCTTCGATCTGCATCTTCCAATATGCAAAATCTGTGCCATCAAATTTTCCGATTCTTTCTGCTTTAACATCTTCTCCTGCCATCGCTCCCACTCGAACCAAAAGCTCTGATACCAGTTGTTAGGAAATATATCTTATTTCCCCCAAGACCCGTGAGATGCGAATAATAAGAAGATAGCAAAAAATCACACACGACACCNGAGCTCCTCCTCCAACTCTTTTAACTTGTTTCCCATAATTTCTGAACTCTCAACAAGATTCTCCTTATCCCCTTCCAATCTTTGAATGTGTGACTGAAGTTCATCTGTTTCTGACCTTAGTGTCTCTACCAAAGCAGTCTGAGTAGAGACAGCAGCTTCCAGAGTAACAACCTTTTTTACAAGTTCATCAATCTTCTCTGCCAGTTCCATCACAGTCATTGATGTTCTTGAATTCACATCAACTTGTTCCTTAACGTTCTCCCCTTGTAATTCTAGATCATGTCTCTCTTGTTCCTCCCCAGTGATCTCTTGGTCTCTGTTCTTCAATTTCCAGTCCTGTTTGTTTGGAAAGAAGTTCATTTTTGAGGGTCTCAAACTTCTCATGGACTTCCTTAATCGTTTGGTGCTCTATTCTTGTATCTTCAGCTGATTGCTCTTGTTTCTCTTGCAACTTAACCAAAGTCTGTTCGCACGATTTTAGAGCCGTGGTAGCCATCAAAGTTCGAGCTTCATCATCATCTATAACAATGTCTATGCCAAACTCATCTTGCAAGCTATAAACTTTTTTCTGCATATCAGTGATTTGGTTTTCAATTTCCCAATACTTTACATTAACACGTTCATACAAGCTTTGTACAAACTCCTCAGTTTGCAGTGCCCAAATTTCTTTCTGAACTTTATCAATCTCCTGTAATGCCTCACTTTAAAATTTTTAATTTTAATTTTATTTTTTTATTAAGGTGGAGCCACGTGTCAGTATTTAAACACTAACACGTGGAGTTCCGTTAAATAATTTGACGAAAGATGGACGAAGGTACCAGCTGTGCCTTTATCGAAAATTGAGGTACCCTATGATAAAATATGAAACTGAGCTAGCTTTGAATAAAGACTTTAAACCACGGGAGGCAAAAAGATATATACCCCCTATAAATTTTCTAACCCCTTATATCACAGCCCAGTATGCCTTTTCTTATATATAAATTTTCTTACACATATGTTGGAAGCATGCATAAGCTTACTAATAACTGAAATTAAAAACGTCCACAGTAGAAGGCATGTAGTTATACCTAAACCATAGTGCAAATATTTTCCTTAAATTTTAAAGATACATCTAGATTTAAAAGTCCCACCACCATAGTGCAAGTAATAAGATTTTTTGTGTTTCACTAATTTAAAAGTCCCACCACCATACTGTTTTCATAGGGAATAAAGCACTCTAAAATGTTTTAGAGAACCTTTCATTATTTCTTTTAAAAAATGTCCTAATATGATATAAAGGTGAAAACAATTTTGACTGTTTTATGTTTTGATTGTTTGTTAAAGTTTTTGTTTTGGAAACAAAAAACAAAGGGAGAAGAAAAATGGTTTAACAAATAAAGCCATAGTGATTCAGTAAACCATGTACATTGACCATAACCGAACTAATGTTAGAGGCTTAATTAGGGTATGTTTAGTACGTAGAATGACTATTTAATTAGAAAAAAACGACCAATTTTATTAGAAATGTAAGAATGTTGAATATAATAGTCTTAATATTAGAGTATATGATAATTAAGGCTCTAACACTTAGAATATGCATTCCTTCTTGAGCAATGAGAATGGCTATTTTATTTTACAACATTCCATTTTCAATGAAACTTATTCATTTTCTTAATAGAATAAGCATTTCATGTACTAAATATAACCTTAGAGTAATTAGACAAAGTTCTCATTAAAGCTGCAGTTCATCTAGCTAGAAGGTTTTAGATCTGACCAATATCAGTCTATTTAATTCTATTTAAACTAAGATAATGATTAATCATGCATAACTTAGCCAAAATCAAGAAACAAATTAAGCTCCACAATCATGTTGCAATGTCACGCATTTCAATCAAATTATAGAATTCAAAAAAAATAAAAAATAAATAAAATAAATAAAATAAAGTGATGTTATAAATGCATATCGAATCAGTGCAACTGACTTACTCCTACTTCAAACCTTCAGAAATTACCGTCAAGTTGAGGCAAAAGAAGAAACTAAAAGGTTAATTTCCGTAATGCAAAATGTTAGAAATATAATACACGGTGAAATAAAATTGTTCAATATCTCTCATACACTGAAAATAAGATTCGATGTAGTTGTTATATATGCCTAAAAGGTTTTTTGTACTTTTATAAGTACATATTTTGTATTTGAGTTATTTATTTATTTATTAATTTTTTTGAAAAAAAAACCTAAAGACTAAAAGCACATTTTTGAAAGTCAGGGCCGTGGTTTTAGAAAACAACTAAAAGTGCATTTGATATTGTGATTCTAGACAAAAAAGTACGATTTTAAATCAAATCGTAAAAAATAAATCGTTTATGATTGCGTTTTTTAAAAAATTACGATTTAAAAATGAAAAAAATTTACGTTTTCAAATCGCTGGCAATTGATTCTGTTTTGGAAACACACAAATTTAAAGGTTAAAACTACGATTTTAAATGTCAAACTGTAATTTTATCAAACCTTAACTACGTTTTTAAAAATCGCATTTTAAAATCATTATTTTTAAATTACACTTCTTAAAATCACAAATCTAAACAAACTCTAATACAAGTTTTAGCATTAGCCTACAAAATTGTAGTTTGCCTAAACGAATTCTATGTTTTAAAGGATGAGGATTCTCTACTATTAGGCTAGCAACTTGACAGGGATCTCAATCCGTTTTATTTTGCTATTTTGATGGTTTGTCTCTTCCATTTCTTTTGTATAACAGGAATAGACTTTAGAGAAATACTAGTTTTCTATATAAATATATATTTAAATCCACAATTTGTTTTGTTTTTTTGTTTTTTTTAAATATGGATGGAGAGAGAAATAGCATACCTTTGGACCTTAACTGCAGACATAATAACTGGAAGACAAGAAAAAGCCTTCGAAGAGAGAGATTGCTTACTGAGGTTGTTCGAAGGGAGAGGGGATCCCCCCTTCTTGTGTTTTCTGTTTTTTTTTTTGTATTGTCTAACAGCTGTCGTGCCACCCTTTGCCTCAGCCTTAGCCATGTCATGCCATGTGCCGCCTCGCCAGCCTCTATTCTACCATCCTCTGATCTGTCTCTCCGAAGTCCAAATTTCATAGCGTTTGTACTATGTTTAATCTACGTTGTATACTTTTAATGTAGGAGCTTTATGCTTCTGATATACTATCACTGAAATTTGACAAATTTATACTAAATAAATAAATAACTGGAAGAAGAAAAAAAAAAAAAAAAAAAAAAGGGAACAACTGGCCCTCATTTGGACCCATGGCAGCAACCCACCAGACATAACCGACTCAAAATGGAGCTAGTGGCCAACGTAAATAATTAATACAAAAACTTTCTTCTACCATTGTTGTAGTTTTCAAGCGGTATTCAAATAGGTTTGTCCTTACTTGTGGCTATTTTGCATTAGTAATATAAAATATAGTTTTTTAGTGGGATTCATATAGGCTTGTCCCTATTTGTAGGCCTTATTCAGAAATGACCAAATCACTTGTTTGGCTCATTTCATATTTTTTAAACTTATTGTTGGGGATTCTATCTATTTTTCAGTGTTTAGATCTTTGTAGACTAAACGNAGGTCGGTGTGAGAGCCTATCTCTCACTGCCGGGAATAAGTGGATGTAAATTTGGACTAACCATGTCCCAGATTTAGCCTTAGATCTAATTTGCTTGGTACAGATCTGCTCCTTAATTGGAATTGTTCTTGGGTTAGTGGTGGTTGTTTATGGTTGTAGTCATAGACAGTTCTTTAATTGTTAAGATGCTTTTGTCCAGTTTATGACTGTGTAATTTTATAGCGTTTGTGCTATGTTTAATCTACGTTGTATACTTCTAATGTAGGAGCTTTATGCTTCTGATATACTATCAATGAAATTTGACAAATTTACACTAAATAAATAAATAACTGGAAGAAAAAAATTAAAAAAAAGGAACAACTCGCCCTCATTTGGACCCATAGCAGCAACCCACCAGATTTCAAGCAGGATTCAAATAGGTTTGTCCTTATTTGTGGCTATTTTGCCATAGTAATATAAAATATAGTTTTCTAGTGGGATTCATATAGGCTTGTCCCTATTTGCGGGCCTTATTCAGAAATCACCAAATCACTTGTTTGGCTCATTTCGTATTTTTTTAGACTTATTGTTGGGAAGTCTATCTATTTTTCAGTGTTTAGATCTTTGTAGACTAAACGATCATCATCCGTTTGTAATTCTTTTCTAATTTGATTAGGAAAAAAACAAAGGCCAATACAAAAACTAATTTCGTTGATACCAATTTGGGCCAAGGCTTTCTCCATAACCGACTCGGACAAGAAACACTAGTCCCACTGCCACATGGTATTTCTTTTTTATAAACCTTTCTCCCCGAAAGAGAGGCTGATTTTATTTATTGTTGTTATTTTCCGATTTTTGGTCTATGGAATTCATATATATATATATATATCATAAAAGAACACATAATATATTGTTATTGCGACAACAAAAATTCTACTATGGTCGTGAAGAAACAAATTCACATTTTCCACAACATTTACATGGAGTTGTTTGGCATACAATTGACTATTTAAATATTCTGCCATTATACACTATCCCATTACATAAGATATTTTGCGCACCAAAGAATAGCTGCAATTCTGTCCACTCCCTTCATTTGATTCTTCATTAATTAGAAACTATCAGAAAATTATTACCACATACTATATATACTGCTGAAGGTAAAAAATTATTACCACATACTATATATATTACTGAAGGTAAAAAATTATTACCACATATTAACTAAATGGCGTCATTCACATTACATTCAATAATGTGAAATTAATGTGAGTTTATATAAGCAAAAGCGAAAACCAAAATGGAAAATATAGGCAGTATTATGTTATATATATATGTTAAATTTCATTTTCAAGTATGCATTAGTGCGGTTTATACCATATACTAACATGATGCATAGGCAACATTTCCTCCTCCTTCTTTCGGGTAGGAGAGACCACAAATGAGTCCAATTGAAGCTGGAGACAAACTACAAATAAGTTTTTGCTTAATAATTCTTTATTCTTTATTCCTTACATGCACTGACCCTATATTTATACTATTTGTTCTACGAATACAAGAGGTAAAAGAATACTTAGACTTTTTTTTTTTGAATAAATACTCATCTCAATTTCATTCAAAGATCATGAAAATAGAGCAGATTGCTCTAACAAAACAATATCACAAATACTTAGACTTAAGACACGTTTGATACGCGTAATGAGTGAAATAGATTAGTCTTGGAATAACCATTCCGATAGCCATAGGGGAATGACTATTTTTTCAATTGAGGGAATATCTATTCCTCTCAAATTTAAGAGGAATATTTATTCCCTTAATTGAAGAAATAATCATTTACTCGTGGCCATGAGAATAACTATTATAAGGCTAATTCACTCCGCTTATTTTATTCTTAATAATGTTATTTCAAAGAATAACTATTCCGCGTACCAAACATAACCTTAACCTATAGACGCAATGCTTACAACTGAAGATAAAGATAGTAATAATACTTTAACTACTACCAAGAAAATAAATAGAAAGACAAATACAACTAAGACTCTACTAATACTACTAGGATTCTATTGCACTACACTTGGAAATTTCTACATGTACCGTAAGCTCTATCAATTTCACCTCTAAAGTTGGGAGGAAAACGAGAGGTCAGGAAGACGAATAGAACGGAAATAGAAAAAGGCAAGTGCCAGTTGTTTCACAAATATGAAGGTAAACGACTTGTAGTTGGCATGATCAGGTGCTTCCATGTACAAATTAAACGGACAAGGAAATATTTTCTTTCTGTAAAAGCTTTCTTTTCTGAAAGAGACGTCTATCAAGCATCTTTAAAGTGATTGGCGCCGACTTAGATCTCCTCCTTGACCTCAGCCTCCTCAGGTACGTACAAGGAAAAGAAAATCACCATTGAAATTAATTGTTGTTGTTATTTTCATCTTGTTGGTGCAATGGAATTCGTACTAATTTTTTTTTTGGTTCTTTTTATTTACTCTTTTGTCTTTTGTTTCTGCATAAGACTAATTAATAGGATTAGGTGGTGGGTTAAAGCGTATATATAATATATATATGGTTGCATTGCAACATATCGTACTCCCGGCCATAAATGCTTCTTGGTTTCATATCAATAATTTATCATTATTTGTGCAATATCATATAACTTGTATTTTCGTGTTTAATATTTGCAATAATCGTCATAATATTTGGGGTAAATCGAATTTAACTTAGCACATCTCAAAATGCTGTTTGAAATTGCTTTTGAAAACTGCAAAGTATTTTTACTACTTTAAAAGTTGTGCAAAAAAAAAAAAAAATAGTAATTATATAATCAATGTATGTATTAACCGTTGGTGGTGATGTTTTAGAGCAAGAACTCTTAAAGTAATCAAACTCCCAACAACCGTAGTCTTATGTGATTTTTCTTGAACAAAATCTTTTTATGTACCGGTTTATATTCAAATTTCTAGAAAACACTGTTTTGTGCTTGATAATTTCTAGAAAACACTATTATGTATAGGTTTGTATTAAAATAATTTTTCCTTTTACTTTTGTATAATTGTATTTGCATTCCTTTTTCTATAATTGTATTTTGTATAACTAACCCTTTTTTTTTTCAACATAAAAGAAAGAAGGTGATAAGAAGAAACCTATCGAATTGAAATCATATGGCTGAAAAAGTACTCATTGCATATTCCAAAGAAGAAGAAGAAAAGAAAGAAGAAGTAGATGGGTCTGAGCTTCCACGTGAGCTTCTATGCTTAGTATCATCACATCTCTTAGCTGGGGACTTTATTACCTTCCGTGCTGTGTGCAAATCATGGCGATCAAGCACCTCTCTCATTCGACCACTTTCACCCTTATCAATGGATTCTGCACATTCTCTGTTTCCGTGTTTAATGTCGGCGGACTA
Source organism: Betula pendula (assembly GCA_900184695.1). Lineage (NCBI taxonomy): Eukaryota > Viridiplantae > Streptophyta > Magnoliopsida > Fagales > Betulaceae > Betula > Betula pendula. The sequence goes on along the minus strand of FXXK01001193.1, from coordinate 8,182 downwards.
CTATAAATGCAGATTCTATCATCCTACATACTATGGTACTGATGATCATATGGACATTCTGGAATTATTAGGTGCACGTATCCGCTTCTCAAAGTATGGTTGGTTACTCTTAACTCGAGATGATGGGAGCGTCTTTTTTTTCAATCCTTTCACAAAGGCAAAAGTAGAACTTCCTCGATATACCAAATGAAAAGCGTTCGAAACAATGTGTTTTTCCGCTCCGCCTACATCTTCCAACTGCTTTGTTCTTGGAATTTGTTGCCCACTCTTCTTCGGCTTCATTAAACGTGGAGAAGAAAGTTGGACTTTTCCGGACTTTATTGGGCGGCGATTTCAGGTATCAAATTGTAATCTTATTTTATGCAAAGGGTTGTGCTACTGTTTGGATGTATATGGAAATATAGGAGTGTTTGATCCGAATGGCAACCCAAGTCAGTGGACTGTCTATGATCTCAGAACTTCCTTTTCTGAAAAACAGTTTTCTTCAATTTGCCAAAGTTATTTGGTGGAAACCGATGATGGAAAGCTTTTAGCAGTATTCTTAGTGGAGGAGGATGAAACACCAATTTATATTTATGAAGTTTCTCTCTCGAATTTAATGGAAAGAGTAGGAAAGAGACTTTGGCATATGTCTAGGCGTAGAGTGAGAAGTTTGGGGAATAAAATGATGTATATCAGTTTGGGGGGTTCTTTCTTAGAACCTGGTGGGACAACAACGACGAATAACAAGATTTATTTGCCAGTGATTCAAGACAACGAAAACGTGTTTTACTCTCTCAATACTGCCATGTACAAAGCCTTCCCTAGTGATTATTTGAGTAAGCCTTCCTTATCATGCTGCAAAGACTACAGAATGCTGTTGGATCAAACGCACGCCTGAATTAACTTTTGAACAAGAACACTTGAATGGTACTGAGAAATTAGATTACGGATGATAAGACTGGAAAGTTATGAAATAGTTTTGCTTTTTCCTTTCTTTTAATTTCCTTGTTCCCTCACCTAACTAGTGAGCATTATGGTTTTTATTGTGGCGCAAGTGAAATGTCTCTAATTGATGCAATAACGTGAAAACTCAAATGCTTTTAGAAAATGAAACTAGTGAATTATGATTCTTCTAGCAAAATGCCATTTTCTTCTTGCTATGACTGCAAAATAGCCTAGAACAGCTTATTGATTGTAAGGACAATGTTTTGGTATGTGGAATGACTATTTTAATGAATAGGCATTATTAAGAAGAAATGAGTGGAATAAATTGCCTGAATAGCCATTCCCGATACCATGAGAGATGAATGAATTTGTTCAAATTGATTACTTGTTAATATTATATATATTATAGTATATTAAGAAAAACAAAAAGACTAAAGCCCACATTACTTGAAAGTCGGATTCGTGGTTTTAGGAAACAACTAAGGTAAGTTTAAGCATTGTGGATATCCTAAGAAAAAGTGCGATTTTAAATCAAATTGCAGAAATGATCGTTAGGAATTGCGGTTTTTTAAAAACTTACTGTAGAAAGAATAATGCGGAATATAAATATTGAGAATATAGCGGAAGTAAGAGAGAGAATGAGCACAGGGAATTTACGGGTGTTCGGTGTTAAACACCTACGTTCACCACTCTGAAGGGCCTAAGGGTCTCAAACTATTACACAGACCTCTATTTATAGGAAGAGGTATGAGTGTGTTACAAATAAAGCCCTAGTAGACTAAGGAAAGGGAATAAACTCCTATAATGGAAATATAATATACTACATATTCTAACATCCTCCTCAAACTCAAGGTGGAAGATTCTGAAACCTTGAGTTTGAAAATAGAAACGAAATATAAATGCAGCCGAAGTCGATAGTTGGATCAAGGCGGTGCCGCGAGAAAGGCTGACAGAGGCAGCCGGAGGAATGTCGGAGAATGGAGACAAGCCATAAAGAAATCTGGTGAAGGCCCAAGCCGCAACTGACAATGACGGTCGGAGAAACGAAAACTAGCTGTCAAATCCCATGAGGGGCCAAACCACATTGTGTCACAACCGGAAAACGGAGACAATCCATTAAAAGACCCAAAGCTGCAACTGACAATGATGGAAGGAGTAACATAAACTAGCCGTCAAATCCCATGAGGGGCCAAACCACATTGTGCCAAGATTCGCCAATGAATTGCGCCGCAAATTACAACAAAATAGGGCCGAATATGATGTAATGTCCAAGAATTGTTTAATGGATTTATTATGAATAAATAAAAAATAAGTCTATTTAGTATAGTAAAATAAAACAAAGTGTTTTACCACTAAACTATGGGCTTGTAAAAATGATAGCATAAAAAACTCAACATATCAATATGATATATCCGCGCATAGTCATAAAATCACAATTACAATCCATCAAAACTCATCATAATCACTCCATCAGTAAAATCATAACATTTCTCAAGAAGATTAAGTCAAAAACACAAACTTATATACTGTAGCAAGATATCATCGGTTCGGTCTTGTAAAATCTTAGTATTGTTTCTTCAAAATCTCATAAAAATTTTTTATGTTTAGCAAATACTACATCTGCTAAACATTGAAAACAAAGCATGAAAACACTTTAAGGTGCGTATCCATTCTTCAGTAAGTGAGTACATACTTACCTTTTCCGCTTGTTTGAGTTTCGAAATTCGTAGACCGGACTTTCAAACGCAATGTCTGCTGCAATAAACACACTTGCTACAATCAGCAAAACTATACAACACATACTCTAAGCTAAATAACCATTGACACTTGAATTCACAATTATCAATAACCCTTAACCATTCTAGAGGGTTATATAACAAAACCCCAAATTAGTTTGCTTAGCAACATTACAGACATACTCTATTCTAAATATAATATTCGAACACCTAAACATGTACATGTCTGTTTTATATGGAACCATAGAAATTCTAGAGTAATTAACACTACTAAATGTAATTGAACCTCATATAGGTAAAATAAATTTATAGGTATTTAAACATCAAAAGCCCCAAATAATCAAAACTAAAGGGAAAATTAGGGTTTATGCCTAAACTACATTAATTGTGAATTGAAGTTTATAACCCATTAATTTAACAACCGAAGGCTTCGTTTCTGCAGTATAATTTCATGTACACTACAAAACCCTAAGCCAATTTTAGGGGTTTAATCTCAATACAAAATTTGGGATCGGGTAACGGTATTCTCTCTT
>FXXK01001191.1:0-11665 GCA_900184695.1 Betula pendula | reverse complement strand
ATGACCTTTGTACCCACCATTTAGAGAGTGACACATAAGCATTTCACACCAAATCAAATAAGCACAAAAACACCATATTAAAATCCATTTTCTTTCCATTTAGTTGTGACTCGTAGCCCACTGCCCGTGACTCGCCGCCCACCAACACCCTATGGCCGAGGCTGGCCCACACCACCGCCTTCTCTGATCGCAACTCGCAGCCAAAGATCGGCCTTATCGGGTCGCAGCGCACGGCCAAAGCAGCCTTCTATGGCCGCAACGCGCAACCAAAGCGGCCTTCTCTGGTCGTAGCGCACGGCCAGATGGGCCTTCTCTAGCCGTAGCGTGCGCCCAAGCGCCTTCTCCAGCGCGATTAGGGCGTGGGCTAGATGAGCCTATCTGCTATACGCGCGCGAGAGACGGTTTCCTATCACAACGTGCGGCCAATCAAGCCACGCGGTGCTTGTGGCCTTCTCTGGCTGCACATGTAGCCAGATCAAGCCAGCAGAGCGTTGCGGCTTTCTCCGGGCTGCAACACACAACTGCAGACTTCTTTGGGTGGGGTGGTGGGGGTCCGGCTGTCAACGGTGTGCGGTGGGTCTCAGGGTGAAGAGAGGGAATTAGTTTAAATAGGATGTTTTCATGCCTATTTGAATTTGATGCAATCAGCTTATGGTTAATACCTGATTGGTGGGCACAAAGGTCCTAATTTGTGCCAGGACCGTATTGAAATATTCTCATATATAATATAATATTAGTATATATATATTTGGCGATAATTTGGGCCGGATTTCCATTTCGCTCGGCCCGGAAAAGGATTGTAGGGACGTGGTGGGGCCACATCCATGGGCTTTTTCTCTTTTCCCGTAAACTAATTTGCTGCGTTACTGTGTTTTTTTTTTTTTTTTTTATCAACCAAACGCAGTCGACGTTGAAAAAAAAAAACCCAAACGCAGTCCAAAAGTTCTGCCTTTCCGTTAAAACTTAAACCCCGATTAATCTCATCAATTCCTTCTTTCAATTGGTACACTTCACGCTAGGGTTCCAATCCGTACCGGAACAAGACTATGAAGCCGATACGGCTTCCGGAGCCGCCGAGCCCCACCTTTGGCGGCGGCGTGCCCGATATCTTCGAAGTCGGCTTTTCCGGCGCCACCGTACGCCGCGCCGTCGTCATCGGAACCGGCTTCCCCGGCTCCGAGAACCAGAGCTTGGGCTTGGTTCGCGCCCTTGGCCTCGCAGACAAGCACGTCTTATACGTAAGTTCCTTCTTCGAACCTAAGAATTTCGATAATTGTGAACGTTGAAATAGGCCACAATACATATAAACAATAATTTTGTATTAGGTTCAAATCTCACCAATGAAATAGTAATAATCTAACGCTATTAGTTTTTGCTCATATGGTAGCCAGAAGTAGTTTCTTTTGGAGTTTGATTGATCGCATATTGTGTACGCAGCGGGTAACAAGGCCAAGAGGAGGAGTAAATGAGTGGCTGCATTGGCTGCCAGTTTCACTTCACAAGAAGTTGGATTATCTCATAAAGCAGATAATTTTGTTGACGTACCGGAGGAAGAAACTTGTGCCTCTGCCTTCCGAAAACGGTGGTAGCCGTGTAGGCTTGGCGTCTGTTTTAGAAGCCGATGCAAAGCAGATTGTTGCCATGGCTCGCGAGACGTATGAAAAGTACATTTCTTTTACCGACATTTGTTTACAAAAATAGAGTTATTTAATATTGCTTAACATTTTAAACTTGGAGAAACCTTGTGTTAGAAAATTTTGTAATAAGACTGTTCATTGAGAGACCATTGGATTAAATTATAGGGAAATTGCTCCATACCCTCCTAGTTTTGGCCTCGTGACAGATAAGGACCTGAGTTTCTAATTTTAACAATTAAGGATTTTAGTTTTGACTATGTGACAAATAAATCATTCCGTCAATTTTCAACGGTAGAAGTGCCAACTAACATCTTCTTCACGTAAGACCAATGAAATTGTATCACATGTATTAAAAAGTCATGTCATCAAGCTACGTATGCCCGAAAATAAAAACAAAAACAAAAAGCACATGTGGTTTCTTCAATAGCTCCCGTGGTTTGAGATAGAGAGATTCTTTGTCACCATTGATGTTTGTCATCGTCATGGAGGTTTTAATTAAAATGTTATTTGCCATTGAAACTGTGGGGCTTCTTTCAGGCTTTATTGTGGGGTCTAGAAACATTGGTGTGCGTAACATTTCCCACTTTCTATTTGCGGATGACACCTTGATATTTTGTGAGGCAAACCCCAATCACCTTCGCTATCTACGTGCTTTATTCTTATGCTTTGAAGCTATTTCCGATTTGAAAATTAATATGGCTAAGTCATAATTGGTTCCCGTGGGGAATGTTGTTTATGTTGATGGTCTAGCTGGGATTTTGGGCTGAGGGGTTTCTTCTTTGCCTTTGAAGTACTTTGGTCTTCCGTTGGGAGTGTCTTTTAAGGACCAGTCTATTTGGGATGGTGTTATTGAGAAGTTTAGCGTTGTTTAGTTGGTTGGAAGATGATGTACTTGTCTAAGAGTGGTAGGATTACCTTGATCAAGAGCACTTTATACAATTTGCTTCCATATTTCTTCTCTCTTTCTCCTCACAGCTAGTGTTGCCAATCGCATAGAGAAATTACCAGGGGATTTTTTATAGGGTGGGATAGGTGAAGGGTTCAAATATCATCTAGTAAGCTGGTCCAATGGTGGGATAGGTTGGGGGTTTGAAACTAAATTTTGTTCAATCCTGCTCTTTGGTGGCTATGGTGCTATATGCATAAGAGAGAGGCTTTGTGGAGAGTCGTAGTGGATTCTAAATATAGTGACTCATGGGGTGGGTGGTGTTCTAATAAGGTTCATAGGCCGTATGGGGTGGGTTTATGAAAAAATATCAGGAGGGTTGGGGGGAGTTTGCTAGTCATACCGAATTTGAGGTGGAAGACAGCTCTAAGATTAGGTTTTGGCATGACATGTGGTGTGGGGATGAGGCTCTCAAGGAAACCCTTTCCTAGATTTGTATAGTATAGCTTGCATTAAGGATGCTTCCATGGCGGATCATTTGGAAGTATCTAGTGGCTTCCATCAGTGGAATGTAAGCTTTATCGGAGTGACTCATGATTGAGAGGTGGATATCTTTGCCTCATTCTTCAATTTCTTGTACTCCTCTAGAGTGAACCAGGGAGGGGAAGTGAAGCTTTGTTGGGCCATTTCCAAGATGGGCTTATTCGACATTATATCAATCTCTAACTTCCTTGTCTCCTATAATGGTACTCACTTCCCTTGTAAGAGTATTTGGCGGAATAAGGTCCTCATGAAAGTGATGTTCTTTCTTTGGTTGGCCATCCCAGGGAAGATCCTCACCATGGATAACCTAAGGAAGTGACATGTTATTGTGTTGAATTGGTATTGTATGTGTAAGAGGTGTGTGGAGTCTATGGATTATCTTTTTCTCCGCTATGAGATTGTTACTACCTTATGGAGTGCTATCTTTAGTTGTGTTGGGTTAACTTGGGTTATATCTAGGAGAGTGGTTGACCTTTTTGCTTGTTGGATAAGGTTGAGTAACAATCCCCAAAGTGCAGTAGTGTAGAAAATGGTATCATCTTTCCTTTTGTGATGTATTTGAAGAGAAATAAGTGATAGGAGTTTTGAAGATCACGAAAGGACAGTAGTGATGGATTTGAAGTCTTTCTTTTTCAATATTCTTTACCATTGGGTAGCTGTTTTGGACTTTACTAATTCGCTTGGTTTTCATGATTTTCTTCACCGTTTTTCTCTTTCTAGCTAGGTGTTTATCTTGGATACTTTTTGTGCACCTGAGTTGCGCCTTTGCACTTTTTAATAAAATTTCGATTATTTATAAAAAAAAAAAGGCTATCAATGATTAATATTAGAAAATACTTCATTTGACATTCCTGAATTTTTATCACTTTTGCAATGTCTTCTCCCAACGTTCAAAAACTCAATTTAGTGTATCGAACTTTCAATTTTTAGCAATCTCACCCCTCCCATTAGGGATAAGGGTTAAATGTGACGGTCAATAGATAAAATGACTTTTATATCCCTGTAAACTTTATAAAATTACAATTACATTTTTATTTTTATTTTCAAACTAGGCTAGTTTAGGAATTTCAACCGCCTCCGTTAGGATTTAACATAAAATCCTAACGAAAGGGTGAGACTGAAATTTTTTTAAAGTTCTATACACTAAATAGAGAGTTTTTTAACTTTGTGGGAGACATTGCAAAAGTGATGAAAGTCCAAGGGGTTAAGTAAAGTTTTCCCCTACTTATCAAAAAAGTGAAGTTTCCCCTTAATATTATTCATTTTCTCAAGTATGATATTATTCTACGTCAATAAATATGTTTCCAATGGACCATCTATTACATGAAAGTTTCTTTTGGTGTACCTGAAGTAATGAAGACCACTTTTTGTCTATAGATTAAAAAATTTTTGTTTGAATGATATATGGTGCATTAGTCTTGCAATCTGGTCATTTGTTCCTCACTTTGTGTTTGTCAGAAACAATGTTCTATATATAAGGAATTCCACACAAAGTTATATTTTTTTCCTTTTCAATCTGCTCCCATTGCATCCCACCCCCTCCCCACGGCTAAGCAGCAGGGGCCCCGTATTTTACTAAATTCTGGGACTTAATCTTGCTCTGCCTTAGTTACATTAGCACGATTATTCCTCCTTGTGCATAGAATTGTTATTCTTTAGGGGAAAAAAAAAAACTCAAATTTAATCTCTGTAGCCCTTGGAGAGCACAAGTAATGTGGCTTCCGATTCCTTCATCCTTTATTTTTGGGACAAGCTCAAAAGTTACTTTCCTTGGGATGTATTCATGTTCAAATTACTCAAGTGGAGTTTAATAGCAGTCCATTAACCTTCTTAAGTTACATTAGCTTACTTTTTTGGCAAAAAGTAATTTTTTTTTTTCTTTTTGATAAGTAAGAAAATTTATTAAAAAGCGTAAGACGTCTCTAAATACATAGACAGTATACACAAGAGGCCCAAACATAGGAAACCCTCAAACCCACAAACACGGAACCCTCAAACCCAAAAACCCGACAAATCAATCCCGAAACCCACAAAACAACAAAACCCAAGACTCATGAGACACAAAGCTAGAAATCGAAAAGCTTGCATTTCCCCCTCCTAGTGGAAGTACCCTTAAAATTAGTACTTAATGGAGCATTCTAAATTTTTAAGCTCCCTTCTACCCTTCACCTTCCGGGGGGTAACCTCAAAAGTGACATCCAACCCTTCACCTTCCATTGAAGCCCGGTCCAAACGGGATGCATGAAGAGAAGCTCCATCTTTTCCCACACCAGAAGAAACAGATGGGGCACTAAACGACAACACAACCTCAACGATCATGCTTTCATCCATTTTCAAAAACCTGTTGCCCCTCAACTTATGGCTATAGCGCTGCATGGGTTTATAGGACATCATTGGCAGGGGCCTCAAAACAGAAGCCCAAAGCGCTTCGGTCACAAAACATGGGGAAACCTCTGGCCTTGAAAGCCCACTCGGAGCCAACCCAATGCACAAGATAGCACCAGGGACCCTAACCGTAGAAATAGATGGAGAAGGGGCCAAACCTAAAGCAACCTTTCTCGAACCCAAAGCACTCGACGACAGAGAATTAAGAAAGCGTCGCCGAAGAAGAAGAAGAAGAGGCCGGAATCTGAAATTCCGGCATTATGTGGACAACAGTGGGTCGCTCCATCACAGAAGAAGAAGGGGCCGGAATTTGAGATTTCGGCGATATCTGGACAGACATCGACAACGGGCTTGCACCATCGACACAATCGGAGTCCGCCGTCACAACCGAAATTCATTGCAGTTTGAATTTTTCTAGTAGGGCCTGAATGTCTTGCATGGTTACATTCACTTATCAGAGTTCTTGTTTCTAAGTAAAATGATATGGTTTTAATAAACTTCTTAGTATATAATGTAATTAATGTGTCTAAAAAAATAGAAAATTAAAAAATAAATAAAATAAATAAAAAGAGCAAAAGAAGTGATGTACTTTACATGTTTGAAAGGAAACATGTCTGTAGTGTACAGGGCATTCCTCAATTTGTCCGAGTATAAATATGTATATTTGTATTTTGTAACACTATCCTCCAAATACATTTTTAACCCATTGAATTATAATTTTATGAGTAATGCTATATTTCACACCCATTTATTATACCGGCTGATATGGCGTGTGTTAAATGGCTTATACTTTTGTTTTTTTAAGTGGTTAACATTGTAAGCCACTTAAAACATGTTGTGTTAGCTGATATGACATAGGTGTGATAAATGGTGTAAAGGATAGCATTATTCTAATTTTATTATGTGAAATCCAGCTCTTTCATTTTATTAAATGATATCAGTTATAAGTTCTTGTACCTCAATACTGCATATGAGATTGATGTCATAATTATATTTTTTCAGGGATGGGCCTTTATTGGTGGTTGCTTCTGGTAGAGATACCTTATCTATTGCAAGTTCCATAAAACGTCTAGCATCACAAAATGTTTTTGTTGTTCAGGTTTGTTTACAGGACCCAATTTTCTTATTATTTTAGCATTTAATCAAAGAAGTTGCATCTTTGGACTTGGGTGCTTAAACATAAGATGGTTTCTGGGATATAGTTTCATTGTTTGAGGGCATATTTTTCATTTTATTAAGTGCTAAATGCTTTTAGATGCGCTTAAGGAAGAAATTGACTTAGTTAAGAAATTGAATGTTTCTTTCCTTTTGGTTCCAAGACTTACTAACTCGGATGCAGAGGGATACGGACTCTTGAAATGCTTCTTGGATCAAGATGCCCCCTAAGCCCCTTTTGGTCATGAGTTATTTCCTAATTTGGGCTTAAGAGGAAAATTTTCATTTTTCCTTCTACCTTATTGCCTTCTATTTAGTTCAAGAGTCTTGTGCTGGTATTAGTTATTACTAGATTTTGGCTAGTGGTAGTTTCAGATTACATGCTATCAGTATACTTGATATGAAAGAAATTAACATGATGCTATTCTGAACAATTTAGTGTATTTAGGTGCTTTAGTAGCCTATGTTCAATATCTTCTTCCCTGTAGCCTAACATTCAATGTTAGTTTGGTGAAAATTTTGTGTTTCTGTGCTAATTGTTGAGGGCAAGGATTTTATTTTTAAGTTCTCAAATATTTTTTTACGTGATATAGATTTCTGATTTTGCTGTTCATTTTGGATTTTGTCTTGCAGATACAACTTCCAAGGTCAAATTTGGATAGGTTTGACTTGGTGATTACTCCTCGTCATGATTATTATCCTTTGACTCCTCATGCACAGGAGCAGGTTCCTAAGTTTCTTCGTAGGTGGATAACTCCACGTGACCCTCCTGACAAACATGTGGTATGTATCATGACTATATACTGCGTGCAATAGTTTGCTTTATTTGAGAAACTTCAATGCTTCAATATTAGCCTTGTCTATTATTGCGTTGTTAGTCTATGCTAATAACTTTTGAATTCAGGTCCTCACTGTGGGAGCTATGCATCAAATAGATTCTGCTGCTCTTCGTAGTGCAGCTAGTGCGTGGCATGATGAGTTTGCACCCCTACCAAAGCCCCTTCTAGTGGTCAACATCGGAGGACCTACACGTAACTTCTTTATATACTTAGTTCTATAATTTTGTTGTATCTCACTCGGTATTTGTTTTTAAGAATTGTGTGCTCTTTGATATCCTTTTGAATTATAAGATGAAATATTTGTATTTTGGTATCAGTTAGCAGATATGTTACATATTCCATTAGTCATATAGCTTTTGACATAGTGGTCAAGGATACAGACATCTAGTATAGGAGCATATTCCGTGTTCCCTGTTCGAGTCACAGAAAGGGCTTTAAGGCTACCTGGAAGAATCACGGCCATTACGAGGTGAAATGGCTGCACGCCACCAAACTAGTTGCCTAGAGTGAGAGTGGCCATGGAAAGGGTTAGCTAGAGGAGGGTAACCTAGAGCAGATTGTAGCCACCGTGTTGGAAACGGCTACCTGTCACCAGAGTTAAAGCTACCAAAAGCGAGACCCTCTGATGACATCGGTTACAGAACGTGGTGCTTTGTTATAGTCCAAATATTAAAAACTAAGTGAATTTACAAGAGTACTAGCTTGTAGTCTGGCTCTTTGATCAATTATTCTGATCTATCATACAGTCTTCCACATGCCCATCTTCGAATCCAATTGCACCCTCGGAGCAAGTATTGTTGTCTATTGCTCTCCGAAAAGGTACCCGTTCTTGTGTCACCAAGCATCCCACTAGTCACTTTGTTTCATCTCACTTATTATCCCCTTCTTTTTCATGCTTTACCTCCCAGCTTTCTAGTATCCATGTTCCTAAGATAGTTAAGGAGGCATATCATGACTTGAGTTGGAGGAAAGCCATGGAAGTAGAAATGGAGGTCCTACATCAGAATGGTACTTGGGATCTTGTTCCTCTGTCTCTTGGTGCGAAAAATGTTGGTTGCAAGTGGGTGTACATGGTGAAGTTTAATCCAGATGGCTCCCTTGACCAGTTTGAAAGCATGGTTAGTTGCTAAAAGTTATACGTAGGTATTGATTACAAGAAAACCTTTTCTCCGATTGGATTTCCTCTGTTCATGTGTTAATTTCTCTGGCTGCTAATATTACCAGTCATTATTTCAGTTGGATGTCACATTTTTGCATGGCGACTTACTTGAAGAAGTTTACATGAAGTAACCACTTGAGTGTTGTAAACTAAAGAAGGCCTTGTATGGTAAAAAACAGTCACCAAGAGCATTGGTTTGGGAAAAATTCTCTAAGACAGTATTAAGTTTCATCTTCATAGATGTCAGACAAGTCATTTTGTATTCCATTTGCATACAGATGCGGGTCATATCCTACTTGTGGTATATGTAGATGATATTATGATTACCAGTATGAGAAATGTTACATATACTCCCAAGTATTCACTCCTTAACGTGACAGTGAAAATCACCATTGGATTCTATATATACTTTCATTTGTTATTTCATCCAATGGTGATTTTTTCTGTCACGTTAAGGAGTGAGCACTTGAGAGTATGTGTAACATTCCTCTTACGGGTATTAGAATGGTAGAATGATTTAATATGTATTCCTTCTAGAACCTTAGGTGAGGTGTCTCCACCGGCTGTCATTCCCTCTGTCTCTTTCGTCAAAATTGTGTAACAGTTTCTTCTATAAAGAGAGAATTGAATGGAATGAAGGCAATAGATTTTTCATTGCCATTTTCTCATCTTGCTAACTACAGGAAATGACTCGTGGTATTACTAGATTGAAATAGTTTCTGCAGCGTCGATTTCAAAAGTTGAGGAAACTCAGATACTTCGTTGGTATTGAAGTTGCCAGGCCTCGAGTAGGTATTAATCTCTCTCAGTGAAAATATGTTCTTGATTAGTTAGGTGAAACTCGCTTGCTAGGTGCATGACTTTGTGATGTTCCTATAGATCCAAAAATCATAAAATTTTGAAAGACGAGGGGGAATTATTTAAAGGTCCTAGTAGATTTTGTCGACTAGTTGGAAAGCTGAATTATCGTATAATTACTAGACTAGAGATCACTTTTACAATTAGTCTAGTGAGTCTGGAGACTCCTAGAGTCCCACGTTGGGATGTTGTTACTCATATTATTCGTTATCTCAAGAGAGCTTTTTAGTCTTTGTATATTGTATAAGCGAAATGAGCATATGAAGGTAGAAGGTTTCATTTATGCAGATTGGGCAAGTTCTCCCTTTGATAAAAGATCTACAACAAGGTACCTTACATTCTTAAGGGGTAATCTAGTCACATGGAAAAGTAAGAAACTGACTGCAATACCACGATCTTGTGTAGAAATGATTATAGTGCAATGGCTCATATTGCAAGTGAACTAACATGGTTACGACACTTATTTTTATTTTTTCTGGAAATTTGTCGTCTAGCTCCTATTCCTATTCTACTGTTTTGTGATAATCAAACTACTACACATATTGCCTCTAATCTTGTGTTTCATGAAAAGACTAAGCATATTGAAGTTGATTGTCATTTCATTCGAGAAAAGATATTGAGTGGAGATATATTTATGGCATTCATAAAGTCAGGAAATCAACTTACGAATGTGCTTGCTAAATCATTGTGTTGTAATAAGTTATTTATTTGTTCCAAGTTGGGCTTATATATATGATGATACATATGCTCCAACTTGAGGGGGCATGTAAGAGAAAAGAGTGTCCTTATTCTAGAAGGTGGTGAGGTGTCTTTATGAGTTGTCCTAATGGTCCATACAATATTCCAGAATATTGTATTTGTTCCTATATATATCAATGAATTGTGAGGGCAAGATGATGAGAAAAACTGGGCCTCTCTTTTGTTAATGCCTATATTCTAACACACTGTCATTTTGGTTGTAATTTTATTCAAGTGGAGTCAGTTAATCCTGTATAGCCCTGTAGGACAGGTCTAATTTTTTTATCTGATTGTTTTGCTAGAATAGATGTTTCTTTTTTTTTGATAAGTAAAAGTCAATTTTATAAAAGCGTAAGGCGCCCCTAAGTACACAGGAAGTATACAAAAGGACCCCTAACTAGGGGGGGCGAAATAAACAAGAAAATCACTGAAACTAAGAGACAACGGTGAAACAAACGCCGCTGTCCATAGGTACAGAGTCTCATAGAAAAAAGATAAAATATCCTCCACCGACTTCTCTCTATCCTCAAAGTTTCTGTCATTCCGTTCTTTCCACAAACACCAGAAGATGCACGTAGGAACCATTTTCCACACAGCCGCGCTCCTAGGCCTGCCCGAGGACCACCAGCAGCCTAACAAATCCACAACTCGCCTAGGCATCACCCAGGACAGCTCAAAACGACTAAAAAACGCACTCCAAACGGTGTACGCTACGTCGCAATGGAGAAGAAGGTGATCCACAGATTCCCCCGCCTTCTTACACATACAACATCTGTCCATCACAATGACGTGCCGCCTCCTGAGATTATCCAAGGTAAGGATCTTACCTAAAGGCCGCCGACCAAGCAAAAAGGCCGCCCTCGGGGGGGCCGGCGTCTTCCAACACTCTTCCAAGGGAAGCGACACCCATCAAGAGAAGCCAATGAGCAATATAGAGATTTAACCTTAAACAAACCTCTTTTAGAAGAGGCCCACCTCATTTGATCTTCACAAGCTCTATTTACCTTGACAGCATACAACACCTGGAAAAAGGAAGCAAAGACTTCAACCTCCCAGTCATGCGCGCTCTGACAAAGCTCACATTCCAATGGCTGGAGCTCCAAAAACTCCAAATTAACCGCGACAGACGCGTCTTTCATGGTTGCTATTTCATACAGGCCTGAAAAGCATCCATAAGAGGAACTTCCCCACACCACTTATCCTGCCCAGAATCTGATCCGAGAACCATCCCCCACCTGGAAACTAGATAAGCTGAAAACCTTTTCCCAACCTTTTCTGATGTTCTTGCACAATTCCCCACCCAAAGGAACCTGCAGGCTCCAGAGAACACCACCCTCCCCATACACTGCCATATTTAGAGTCCACAGCAATTCTCCACCAGGCCTCTCTCTCCCTCCCGTACGCCACAACCACTTTCCTAAGAGGGCACGATTAAACATCAACAAATTCCTGAATCTCCTCTTTT
>FXXK01001190.1:97110-186410 GCA_900184695.1 Betula pendula | reverse complement strand
AGATTTAATATATATATTATACTAAAAGAAAATGAAATAGAGTTAATTTAGATAGCAAATATATGCCGTTACTTTAAATCAAAAGGTATTGAAAAATATATAGCACATTCATTTTCATGATGCTTATCTCAACCATTCTATAAGTGTATAAGATTTGAATTCCAGCAAATGTTTCTTCATTATAATGCATCATGGACCTTGAAAAACTATGAAATTTAGAGTAAACTAAGTTGTCATAAATAGTAAAATTTTAAAAGCATACATGTATGAATTATTACCATAATAGTATATTTATTTTTATATTTATTTTTTAATAGTCATAATAACCTGTACATAAACACTAACAAGAGTATTGAGTCCTCCACCACATAGAAGTAGTCTAAGAATTATCTTCACTCAAGAACATCATCTTACAAAAATAAAGTTAAACATTTCAAAAAGATTGAAATTAAATACAATTCAATATTATTTCCTGAATATTTAACTTTATCTTTATAAAATGATGTTCTTGTTGGATGTGGAAAACTTCTATGCGATGGAGGACTTTACATCTGCAGGATTTTTTAATGTGGAGTGCTGCATCATTAAATTGTTAAAAAAAAAAAATGTTAACGTGAGAAGAAACAATTATTATAGTGCTTCGTTTGCTATACAAAGTAAAGCAAAACAATACAAAAAAATAAATAAATAAAAAGGTAAATAAGGCAAAACAATTAAGCAAAGCAACGGAGAAAAATTTTTACATTCCACACCCAAATCAAACCCCTTGTAAATCCAACCAAATCTAAACAAAACACAAGTGCAAAACATATAAAACACAGACAGCTTGTAAGGAAAAATTTGGAATCCTTTATTGCGCTAAACACAAGTGTTATTCAAAAATCTGTATATTTGTTCCAGAAGGTGTACAAATATTAAGGTGGTTTTTTTATTTTTTATTTTTTATTCTAATTCTAACAAAATGAGTATTCAAACAATCAAGCCGACGAACATAATGCAATAATAGAAAAACACTTATAGTCACACTATAAAACAAACAATTACAAATACATAATTTAATCATTGAATATAGTTTTGTTGTGTTATTTGTAATTAAACAGTTATAAATACACTATGGAGAAACTTATCATCATAGCATAAAACGTATTTGACAAAGAAATTCAATATATAGAACTTACTTGGTGCAGTTTAGAATTCCAACAGTGAAGAATATGGAGTTGTAATTAATTGTTTCTTTTTGTTTGTAGCTTTTGAGGAAGAATGGCAATTGTTAATTCCAAGGAAGAAAATGGGAGTGTAATTGACAGTTTGTTTTGTTTGTAGTAGAAATGTAATTGACAGTTTGTTTGTATTTTTGAGAAGATAACTAAATGTACAGTTATCTAAAAAATTAATTGTTGAATGTAAGGGCAAAGCATAAAAACAACACTATTAAATAGGGTAAAACCGTAACTCCATACTACAAATAAAATGCATAGTTTAAGAGGCATTTTCACTTTTTTATAACTTTTAAGCAAAGACATAGATATAATAACCTGTGCATTTAGGTAAAATATATATATAATTATATATTATATATATATTAAAACAAGTTTGATAGGATAGAAATGATGAGTTATGCATATATCATGAAAAGAAAATTGATAAAAATAGCATTATTCTAATAAATATATGTATGAACAATTCCTCCACAAAATCCCTACAATATGATGGACAGCTTGAAGTTTCATGCTTTCTCATTGTCCACTTTCACATGTTTTCTCTTCCAAGAATGAAATAACTAATGATTTTTTTTAATAATTAATCTAAATATCATTAAAGGCATGATACATGGCTCAAGCAGGGGCAGACCCACGTGTTAAGGTGGGAGACGAATGTCTCTCAAAATGTTTAAAATTCTTCTTAAAATATACATATTTTATAAATTCGTCTTCTAAAATGATATTTTTGTTTCCCTTTAATTACTTTTTATAGTTTTGCCACCTCTTTTCACATAAAAAAATCTCTCTCTCCTCCTTGTCTAACCTTCAATTACAATCAATATTCAGACATTGCCAACAGCAAAACCCACATCAACCTGCATCGATCGGATCTTCAATTACAATCAATATTGCCAACAGCAAAGCCCACATCAACCTGCATCGGACCAACTCCTCCGCTAGTCATTCCCCACACTTTATTTATTTTTCTTATTTTGCTTTTTTCATAAAATTCTAGTACACCCAATTTTGGAAGATCAAGGAAAAAAAAATTGGCATTTTACGAACTTGATATCATGCTCTCTTAATTGCATGTGTCATTAGAGCTTTTTAGATTACTTTTCTATTTGCAAAAAATGCTTTCAGGAAAAAAAAAAGATAAAGCAAATCACTTTATAGTTTTAGGTCAGATTTGTCTTTCTTTTAAGAAAAAAAATTGGGTTATTGTTATGTTATATTTGTCATAATACAAGTTGGTTTCGTGGGACTCACAAGTCACGACCTTTAATTTGCATTTTAATCTGATAAGAATTAATCATTTAATTAATTTTTTAATTTTTTTGTTACGTGCAGAACCAAACTACTCCTCTTAAGTGAACAAATACATAAAATATTTAACTTGAATAAAAGGTCTAGTGTGAAGCAAGGGGTTCAAACTCCAAACCACTACTATGTTCTTATATTTAGATCATCAATCTTCCTAAAACTTAACTTATGAAAAAGAGTCAATTTAATTATTTAAATAATATAATAACAATATATAAAAGAGTTTAAGCTTTCTCTAATTAATCTTAAAGACAACAATAGTTGAGGAGCATTGCATTGTAAAAATGGAGCAGCCAGGTGAGCAAAAATCTTAAAAATGTGCTCCTTCTCAACTCTTTCAAGAAATATAGCCAAAAGAGAAGATTTGGCTTAGGTGCAATAAAAAATTTACATCATATGTGATATAATTTTTTGAACGGTCCAGATTTAATTTTACTGTCTCTCTCTTTCTTATAAAAAATTTAAAATCAAATTTGGACCGTTGAATAAACTACAACACGTATGCTGCTGTAATTTTTTTAACAAAACCTAATAAAAATTCAAAAGAAAATAAGAAAAATCCAAGAACGATTCATGAGTGGAGGAGAGAGTTGACTGGATGTAAGGTGGCATGGGCTTTAGAGTGGGCATGCAGCGATGATGCATGGTAGTTAAATTTAGGATTTGATTACCTTTGTTAGCTCACTTCATCTATTTCATTTTTCCTATAAATAGAGTCATTTGTAATTTAAATAAATAAGTCAATAAGATCAAGATGAAGTCTTAAATAGGACACTTCCTAATGGTGGACGTAAGGCTTTATAGCTGAATCACTTCAAAATTCTTGTGTTCTTCTTCTACTTGTTTCTATATTTTATATTTTATATTAATATGGTATCAAAGCCACTTTTATGTAACATTCAGTTTGTTTTTTTATTTTTTTGGTGTAAACTTGATCTTGTTGTCCCACATTTTTTTCAAAGTTCGGGTGTCTCTGGGTACTATTTTACAAAAACCATAATGCCCTAAGATTCATCTAGTCTTGATCTATAACGTAGCAGTAGAATGAAGTCATTCTAACCTATCATCTGCCCTCATACGTCCCTAGGAGATTCAACTCTGCCTTACACACCGCCACTGAAGCCCGAGTTTTGTTTTTTATGATTTATTAATAGATATTAGAGCTGTGATGATAGAGATGAAAATCTCTTTCCAAATCAAAATGCAGTTGAAGCACGCCAATGAGATCCATACTGTTAGATTATATTATTATATATACTGTTTTTTGTCTCATATAGATTATTGATATGTACAACTCTATTGTATTTCTATCTAAATAAATTTTTCTTATACAATATTATATATGATTCAATATACAATTTTTTTCTGAATGCATACTTCTGTACTTTGCATTTGTGTTAAGATATAAAATTCTCTGATATTAGGAAAGTTAACCTCGAGAATGACGCCCTGACATCTTCAAATTGTTATTAATGAAAAGCACAACAGGACAGCCCTGAGAACCAAATAGAAACGAGTTAAAGAACAAGAGTGCCTCAACTCCAACCTATAAAAACCACTTCCCTGCTATTTTACATGCCCAAGTTCAAGAAATTCTCTTCAAAAGTGCGTAGCTAGTTTCAATCCTCAAGGCCAGATATCATGGGCGTAATCACTTACACAGACGAGTACACTTCCCCCATCCCTCCAGCCAGACTGTTCAAAGCCTTGGTCATTGATGCTCACATCCTCATCCCAAAACTCCTCCCACAGGTTGTTAAGAGCATTGAAATCATTCAAGGCGACGGAGGGGTTGGTAGCATCAGGCAGATCACTTACGTTGAAGGTAAGCTAGCATACACTATACTACTACGTATACTATACCTGGTTACTAAATTTCACGTGTTAAATGATTGTTATCCATGTAAGAACATGGCTAATGTTCTGCTATGCAAAAAATGGAATTTCAACGAGGAGTTGCTGGTTTGAAGGTTGCAGTTTTCTCTTAGTTGCTGAAGTGTGGTCGCTCTTCTTTTTGAGTTTTATTCATTTTCTGTCGTTTGCTGGGGTTGTGCTTTTGTTGAGTTTTTGTAGTTGCTTGTTGATCTTGTTTGTTGCTGTAAGAGGCTCCGTTTTTCCTATAGCTTTGGTGTCTTTGTTTTTAGCTATATGCTGATTGAGTTGTATTTGAGTTTTCTCTGGTGATATAATATTTCTTATAGATTAAAAAAAAAAAATGATCGTTGTCCATGCATGCAGGTAGCCAATTTAGTACTGCTAAGAACCGAATTGACGAGCTGAATGAAAAGACTTATTCATACAAGTACACGCTGATCGAAGGTGATGCATTAGCTGACAAGCTTGAATTGATTGTTCATGAGGTCCAATTTGAGGCAACAGCAGAAGGTGGGAGTAAAAATAAGATGACAACCAAGTACCATACCAAGGGTGAGATTGTGATCAAGGAAGAGGAAATCAAGGCCGGCAAAGAAAAGGTGCTGGGCATGTACAAAGTTGTGGAAGCCTATCTCCTCCAAAATCCTGATGCCTATGCTTAACTAATTGGCATATATATATGTTCTGAATCAATCAGTCTCTTATTTCTACTGCTTAATGTTGTGGCTTTTGCTTTTCTCTGTGCATGTCTAATATTCGCCTTAATTTGGTGTGATAATAAGTCTCAATCACATGTGAATGGTGATTGTGGGTTCATTGTAGTCTTGTACTGCTTCCTCCCGTGAAGACACTTTAAAAAAAAAAAGGTCTGACTTTGATGTTGGACGACAGGAACGTGGCTGCTGTTGTTTCATGCTATATTAATAAAGCTGTTCTACATAATGAGAATGATGAATTAACCAGTTATAATTAATCTTTTTTTTTTTTTCAAAATTCGCTTCAAAAAAATTGAACTTAAAGATCTTTGTAATTACTTCTTTATTCTGTATATTTGGGCATGTGGGTGTTGCGCACCTAAAATATGATGTACAACTTGAAGTGTCATGCTTTCTTCTTGGGCTTTTGCAAATTGTATATCTGACATTAGTTTAGTTTTATCTTCTTTTCAAAGCTGGAAAGCTTTGAAAGTATCTAGATGTGCCAATTATTGTGCACATTTTTTAGCGAAATGGGCCGCTTTCAACCTTGTGTTTGGTAGCATTCCCATAGGATCCCCCATTCTCTCTTCCTCTCGGATCAGGAGTGGGAAAGATCCTCCCCTGTAGCCCGTTTTCCCGTATTGATCTAGAAAAAAAAAAAAATATAGGAACTATAAAAAAGAAAATACTTTTTTTTTTTTTTTGAAAGGGGATTCTATTAAATCAAAAATTATAAAGAAGATCTTTGCTCAGCGAGTACAAAACCTTCAAGGAATTTAGGACAACTATTGTGCCACACACAATTTAAAGACTAATGTACGGCTGCTTGTGCTAACCGATGTGCCGCTGCATTTGCCTCCTTTCGAACGTGTTTAACTCTCCAAAAAGAGAGGCTATTGAGATGCAAAAGAAAATACTTAGTTAGAAGGAACAAATAGTACAATAAAATTATGAGAACTAATAACCAAAAGAGAAACAAAAGCAATTGTTTAAAGAAATAAAATTTTGAAGAAAAAAGACAATCTCAGAGTACTATCAGACTCTATACAAGGTAAGGAAGCAGGACAAAAGAAAAAAAGAAAAAAAAAAGTGATAAATGATATAATATTAACCATTTATCAAGAGAGAGAGAGCAAAACAATATTAAGTTTCACAATTTAATAGATATCATAAATGTGTATTATTAATATAATATATCTAAATCTATAGGCTGAAAACTTTATGTAAGTAATGTTTCAATATATTATATTATGATTTCGTTAAAAGGTTCTTTAAGTATTGATCTCCTTAGTTTTGATATTAAAGCCAATGGCTCAAGAGGATGAATATTTAACATAGTATCTATTGGAACAGTTTCTTAGTGTCGAATACTTGATCAATTTGCACCTACAAGAAAGAAAGAGTGTAAGCAATATAGCATGTCAAGGGAAGCCAGCAAGGGATCCCTCCGATAGTTAATTAAGTCAATAGTGTTTAAGAGAATAAATTGAAATGCTCTGAACAAGAGTTTTGAGCTTGGGCCAAAAGTTCTTTTTACCTTCCTTGGACTTGCCTTTTATAGTGGTTATGATATAACTACCTTTTAGCCTTTGCGGGTGAATACTTCAATAATGGCCTACGCTTAAGCATCCAATTCCAATATCCCATAAATCAGGAGTGTATCTTGCATAGTGGGCATGACCACAGTTACTAAGCTTAAAGCGCATTTTATTGGTAAATGAGTGGATCTCTTGCTAGGCAGATACAATGGAACTGGGCTAGTGAACCAGTTTCAGGTCTTGGTATGTAAGCTTTGTTGGTCGAGTGGGCCTATCAGCCCAATTCCCAACAGTATCTATATGGTGAACTCTCACCGGCTAATTAATCTATCTTATTTATGGTAACATTTGAGAAAGAATTTTGTTATATCTATTGTAACATTTGGTAAAGTATTATGCTCAAGAGGAAGTATAGTCACTATGATGACTTGTACATAAGGCCAATATTGTTAAATATACATGTGTGAATGTAAAAGGATAACCTCCACATCAACAAGTGATATCAAGAGCAATTGTGTTGCGCGACATGTGGATAATGGTAGTCCCTTTCAGCAATTAGAGTAGGGATAGTGTGTATATGTGAATGATGGTTTCTTTTGTAGCCTGAGCAAGGACAAGGTGTATTGTGTATGTAGACAAACCCATAAAGCCCACACAAATGAGGGATATAAACTTTCATCCTAGGAAAAAAGTGCTGATGTGGTAATGGACTCATACAATGACAAGGTGCATTGCATAGACAAGCCCATAAAACCCACACAAACGATCCTAGGAAATATCCCGTATGTGATGGATAATAACTTCCATCCTAGGAGAAGTTTAGTGATGTGGTAATGGGTATTCACACAATTACACAAAAGGCTTAAACATAGAATTTATTAGTTTCCATGACTCACAAAGGGGGTGTAGTATGTAGCATTTTTTTTGTGAAAAGCATCAAACTTATGACTTAACTTTATCCAGCCTACTGATCAAATTTTTAGGCAGAGATTATTTAGGAGCTGTCAGGATGATTCTGTGGTGTAATGAATGAGAGTTTCTTGAAATGAAGGACAAATTATCAACCACCAACTAACCTTTGTTGTTACGGGGTTATGGTTCATTCTTTGAAGGTGAGGGAATTTAAGACCCAGACAAAGAATTCTTCCTCTTGCAGATTTAATATATATGACAAAAAAAGGCCCTTATAGGAAATCTGTCTGAAGATGATAACAGGAAAAAAAAGAGAATGTATCACACAATTAAAATCGTAATTAATGAGCAATTCGACACTTGTGTAAACCAACAAACAGTCTCTTACACGAGGTGGAAAGCCGAGGCAGAGGATCCGTTGTAAGTCCAGAAATTTGTTGACACATATTTGTAACGGCAATCACTAAAGTCTAAAGCTGCCATGCACTGAACTCCTCCATAAATTCAGCTCAGACCTTGAACATGGCCATTATAGTCTTGCAAGCAGAAGAACCTCTGTTCAATAATAGCTGCAATTTTAGTATAAAGTTATGATGAGAGTCTCTGAGTCTGCACTCATGAGCTCATGCCTAAGTTTGTTGCTGCTTGTTTTAGCCAGTGTTTTAGCTGATAACCGTGTTGCAGCTGAACTCGAAACTCATGGCAATGAATTCAAGCCAGCGTGGTTATCCCCTCCACCGGGTTATGGCTATCCTAGCCCACCACCAGCACCTTCACCGGTACCTCACCCGTTGCCACCAAAGCATAAATGGCCTCCTAGAAAGCCACCTTGTGCATCACCCCCACCAACACACAGGCCTCCTACACCAGTTTATCCACCACCAACCCATAAGCCTCCTAAGGCCCCGCCTTCTCCTCCGCCAACTCCAACTTATCACCCTCCAGCTTCTCCACCACCACACAGATATCCTCCCCCTTGTTCTCCTCCAATAAGGCCACCTCCTTCACCAACTCATCAGCCACCTCCATCACCAACTTATCATCCTCCAGCTTCTCCACCACCATGTGGGCACCCTCCTCCTCGTTCTCCTCCAATCAGGCCACCTCCAACACCAACTTATCAGCCACCTCCAGCACCCACTTATCAGCCACCTCCAGCACCAACTTATCAGCCACCTCCAACACCCACTTATCAGCCACCTCCAGCACCAACTTATCAGCCACCTCCAGCACCAACTTATCAACCTCCAGCTTCTCCACCACCATGTGGACATCCTCCTCCTCATTCTCCTCCAATCAGGCCACCTCCAACACCAACTTATCAGCCACCTCCTGCATGTCCACCAACCCACAGGCCACCTCCACCAACTCACAAACATCATCCATGTCCACCTACCCACAAACCCCCTGTTGGACCCCCACAAACACCGCCGACTCATCAACCCCCTCCATCATCACCACCAGTATATGGGAACCCTCCACCACCATATATACTAGGCTAATTAATCAACTATATGTGAGGGCAAAATGTAAGTTTATTTATCTCTGTTTACGGAATTAGTTTCTTGTCAGCCTATGTACAAAGTTTCTTTATCTCTCTGTTCATGGCTATCCCTATTGAAGCCATGCTTGTTGTATTAAGACTTGTTTTACAATTAAATAAAAATAGTTATGTATGGAGGGCAATCATTTCTATTGAGTGTTACTTCCTTCTGAACATATGATTGATCTGGTGTAATCAGCATTGAGCCTCAGTATATATTAGATCTCTGAGCACGTTTCAGATTGCCAAAGCAACCTGTAATTATTTAATTAAGCTACAATGATTACATGCTAGTGATCCTTTTAATCAAATTACTTACTTAAAATGAAGCAAATCTGCAGAATATTTCAATCTACTGTAATCAGGAACTGAAAGCTTTAATTTATCAAAATGTGTGCTGTAAGTTGCAATCTTCCACCATTAAATGGTTTCTAGTGCTAGATTGCCCATCAATTTTGCCAGGGGTAGAGGACACTTTGTAACAATATCAAACCTGGATGGATTTGAGGCACGTCCGAACAAGGACAAGCTTAGCAGAGCAAGCTCTTGGAGAGACAACCTTGAGGAAAGGAAACCTTGCCAGTAATAAGGATCCAAATCAAAGAAAGCATCAAAGAACCTCCTAGTCCCGTTCAGATCAAGCTTCAACAGAGTCTCCATTCCAAAAGAGTAAAATTGCCTTGTGTGCCTCCTCTCAATTGGCCACAATCCATTCCACACTCTATGATAAAGCGGCTTCCCTCTGATCATCCGGGTCGAGCCAAGGCACTCGGCAATGGCATCGGCTAAGACTGGGGCTAGAGCCATGGTCCGAGCCACCATGTACCCAGTTGAAGGGTGCACAACCCCAGAAGTACCACCAATGGCCATCACACTCTGTGGGATTCTGGGAAGAGGCCCTCCCATTGGAATCAAACACTTCTCATCCTCCAAAACCCTCTTCACTGTAATTCCTAAATGTCTTAGCCTTGCAACCATCCTTCGCTTCACCTCCATATAAGATAATACCGGCCGAGAAACCAGAGAAGTTTCTTCTAGGAATATCAAGCTTGAATCAAACGGCATTGCATACAGAAAAGTAGGAAGCCTTGAATTACTAACCCGCAAAGAAGGCTCGTTTCCCAGATGGGAATCTCTCCAATCCATGAGTACCATTTTATCCAAGTCAAAAGGGTGGCCATCCACTTCAGCCAAAATTCCATGAGCAATCTGATACCCATGATTCCTTGGCTTATTATATTCTACAAAATTGCTTGCAAAGCCACTGGCATCAACAATTAAGCTTGCCCTCAACTCATTTCCATCATCACACAAAATGGAAGACTCAAACTCCTGGTGCTCAATTTTCCAGACCTTGGCTTTATGAAATTTAATAACTCCACTGGAGACACATCTTTCTATTAGCGTCGTTTTCAGTTTTTTCCTACTGACACGACCATAGGGACGGTTCAAATATTTGGTCTTGTTTTCATTGATGTAGACACAACTCATAGGCCATGTTTTGTCAAAGCAATCCTCAAGCCCCAAGCTCTGAAACTCGTCAACCCAAACCCCATAGTTATTAGGCCACATAGAAAGTGGCGAAGGGTCGACACAACATACCTTAATCCCATAGCGTGACAGTTGCTCCGCAAGACGAAGGCCAGCCGGGCCAGTGCCAACGATGATGACATCAAACCGAGGCCGAGCAGACGCCGGGTCGAACCATGGAAGATCAAAATTCAAGCATTCGGGTTGTGTCGACTCAGGCTTCAAGTCAAGGAAGTTTTCAAACATGCTGCTTTGGATCCTATAATGACTCTTTCTTGAAGATATGTTATTGGGTCTTGGAAAAGAGACTGGAAACTTGTCAGTAGTTATTGCAGATGGTGGTGAAAATAGCCTGAGAAGAGTCCCCATGATGAGAGCGATAGATGGGGAGGACTAGTCTCAGAGAAGAAGTAGTGGGAACTTGTTATTGATGAAGAAACGAAATGGGAGAGATATGGACAAGGAGGAATCTTAAAGCAGTACCAGGAAAATGATACCTTCTGCTGATTATTTATACTGTGAAGAGGGTCCTACGTACAAATTATAAATTAGACTCCATTGACGCATTGAGTGGCGTTCATGAGTGTCCTACTACACAAAGCTTTGTTGTTCACAGGAGAATCCACTCTGGTTTGGTTGGTTGCAACAAAGAACAATTGTGAGTTTGTCAACGTCCAAATGTCACTCCCACGTCAGAAGCTAGCTCCACTTAGTTTGGGGCCCAACTTTTCAGCTTCCGTCTTTTACATTATTAGCCGTCCCACTTAGCCTTGTTGGAGAGGTAAAGCATTCATTTGCATGTTCACGTCATTCTACGTTTGGCCAATTTCAAATTGCTAACGTGAAAGAGCTTATATGCAATTTACTTGTCTAAAATAAGTTTTGTGCTATCCGACTACCTATCCGAGCACATTAATTATCCAAATTGTTAGTAATTTAGACATCTAATAATTGTTGTATATCTCAATCCAAAAAACTGTAGGGAGTGGGGACTGCACAAACGTTGACATGGAAGACGTACAAAAAGTGTCACCTCCCACACAAGTTAAAGAATAATAATGAGTGCTTGTGCTTGCAACAAAAATAATACGGTCACGGTCATGTGAGTGCACATGAAACCATCAATCAAGTTTACATGAACAGAACTTTTCAAATCATTCCCGAATTCGGAATTTTGTTTGTTATGTTACAACTCTGAACACAATAATTTGTTTGAAATAATGTCTCGCACACGTTATGTTGTATTGTATATACACTCTACAATTACAAGTTGAATTGAACAACAATTACGATTACCACTGGCTTTAGAAGTTGACTTAGAATGACAACACTTGAACTTATCATTTATCATTTATCCTTTTCACTTGGTGTTAGAGAGGCTTGAGTTTGACTCTCTATACTTCGACGCTGATCTTCATGATCTTCACGAAGCTTATCTTCTTACAGCAACACACACAAAAAAAAAAAAAAAAAAAAGGAAATACTTTTGCTGCAATGGACCTCGCTAAAAATTCCAAAATTTCTTTAAAGGGACAATTTTTTTTTTTTTTTTTTTTGGGGGTGGGGGGGGCGTGGGGGTGGGCATACATGTGTAAGCATTTCCAGGACAACGAGCAAGAAGTGGAAGTACAATCATATGCCACCAAAGGGACAAGGAGGAAAAAGCGGAAGAAAAGCTTTGTAACCTACAGGTTTGACTAGTAGCCTCTGTTTATGTTAGCATATGCATGCTGTAGGCCAATTCAAAGTAACTCACAGGACTGTGCGGGAAAACTGCATTAATTCAGATCATTTAGCTTGCGTCATAAGATTCATTACAGCAGATTCTTCAATAAAATTTCCTATAATATGCTCAATATTTTATAACCTATCTTCTTCCAGTCTCACCTGGAAGGCATGTAACTACTAACCTTCTCGCATTAGTTTCTATAATGGAACCCATGCCGGCACAGTATTAATATGGCTTTAAAACAACTTGAGCTGTTCAAGCTCAATTTAAGACTTACTTTTGAGTATAAAGTAATAGAACCTTGGGTATTTGTTGACAATATAAGAGATGATCTCTGGTTGTAACAGTTAAGTTGCATAGCTGAAAAAACATTGTTGTGTGCTGGAACTAAAACAGCAACACACAGCAAGCACACATATCAAATATCTAAGACAGAAGACAAAAGTTCAATATTGCTTTATAAATGCATAACAGCTTTTTCTAATTGGCACTAAAAACTGATATCTTGTCCTTTGTTCTTTGTCCTGCTAGGAGCAATAATGTAACGACTCAAAAAACGCTAGTCACATCTGCTCTACTACTCCAAAAGAACTAATCAAGTTGCAATTGAAATTTTTTAGAATCACTAATAAAGTTCAATCTCACCTAGTAAGAAACCAATGAACATTAAGGCCCATGTCATGCAATACTCCAGCACTCCATGATGTTACTAAGTTGCTCCGATATCATTTGTGACAACCCAGAAAAGCGCTAACCACATATGTGCACTCAATTCAAAACAACTAGTCAAGTTGTAATTTTTTTTTTTATAAGTAAAAATATCATTAAAAGCGCACCTCAGGTATACAGGAAGTATTAAGTTGCAATTAGAGCTCCCTAGAATTACTATAAAGCTCATTCTCACCTAGTAAAGAATTAATGTGAGACCTAGCACCTATGAGAGCACCTTTATAATTTACTTACTAAATGTGGACAATTCAGCTTCCCAATGTGGGACTAAATTCCTGGGGTGTTACAAGCAAAATTGAAATCTTTAGCAATCTAAAACAATGTTCACAGTGATCTGTCTAATATAAAGTTTAAGAAAAGATATAATGTCTCAGAGCAAACAGCCAACAAGGAATTCTCAGGTAGGAGCAGATATTAACTTTGATTCACAATTCAATAACCAAATATTGTGGCGTGCATATATTCTCAATATCTTGTTGCAGACCTTATTTCTCAATATCAAGCTTCAAACAGATATACAGGAGCCTAGACCAAAAAAAAAAAACAAACGTATGCAGACTTTTCTAATTCTGAGTTATTGGATGGGTTATTAGCTTAAAAATCCAAGCCAAGATTGCAAGGTTCAGATGCGTTCTTAGAAACTCATGGCCAGAATACAGATGATTTTTCGAGTCTTTGAATGGCAATCCTGGAACAGTTCTTTTTCTATTTAATTTCAATTCTACAGTTTATTTAGTTATTTCTACAGTTTTTGTTAAGTTATATATTTTGACTTAAAAAATGCAGGCCAAAATGGCACGAAGATTGGAATCTCGAAATCTAGTTTCAGACCAGATTTTCCCCTGTCAAACGATTATGACAAGCTTCTAATTTGATGCCATCTGATAACTTATTCAATTAGAAATCCAACTAACTTAAAAAAAAAAAAAAAAAAAAGACAGATGAATTACAATTTACAAGAATATCATGTCAGAATATACAAAGAGTACATGACATGATTCCCAAAATTGATTTTTCTCTGTATATATGTTTCTTTCTTCACGACAGTACACCACTTAATAACTTATAACTACATTAATACTTTACTAAGCTACTGTTAGATCATATGTCTTCCATATGCTCATCCGCATGCGAAATTTGACATTAATGCCATGTCATCTAATATCCAATCAAAAACTCATTTATTAAGAAAAAAAATTAAAAAATAAAAGAAAAACATAATTTCAAATATTCTTTAGATAAGGAAGTTTTTATCTCTGATAATCTTGATATTACACTAACTACCATGAGTGGCATTTGAACGTTATATAATCCAATAGTGGGTTTGGTAGAATATTGACTATATGGAAAGTTATCCCATGTGTAACATTATAAAAGAGTTACACCAAGTATAACTTAGACCTAATCCTATGTATATTTACAAACATGTAATGCATTTCAAAAAATAAAAGTATGGTTCATTTTCTGTTCTTCCATTGATTTTTCTGATGTCCTGATTGCTTTTTATATTTAGGGTATGTTTGACATGTAGAAATAGACCTAGAAATAGTTATTTGGTTGTGCCAACATAACTATTCATTAGGAAATAGCTATTTTCCCAGGAATTGACTAACTATATAAATCTTATTCCCAAAAAACCTTCCTTTTTTTTTGCACCAAAAAATAAAGCAATCGTAGAGTCCAGTCCCCCATGGGTGGCTGACCAAGAAAAAAAAAAGAATAATATTTTGGGATATGATTTTTAGAGCTAAGATATTTTAGAAAATTTAGTTGAAATATGATTCTATTCCAATTTGAAAATTTGGTCATTCTTGTGTTGTCACCAAACAAATGAATAGGAATAGCCATTCAATTCGAGTTTTTTGTATTTCTACTAATACTCACTCATATTCCTAAGTAATCATCATTTCAGTGAACCAAAAGCCTTTATATATATAAAGTAAAGCAAACCATTAAAAACGCAAGTGGCGCAATCCAAGTATACAAGACCTATACAAAAGAAAAACAGTAAGAATTGTATTTATTCTATACTCTCTTTCCTCATTCTAGTACAAATCAGCAGCTTCCCCACCCTTTCTTCCACAACAACCAAAAAGTAGGAAAAAAAGGGGCTCTTCCTCCAACATCTTTATAGTCCTTTTCTACTCCCACCTTAAAATCCTACCTCACTTAAACTAAAGCCCAGTCCAGGTGGAGTCTGACTTCAGGCAACCATAATCTCTTACCATATAATCCATAAGCATTATGTCACAACATTTATTTCACTCGATATCCACTAATTTGTTTTAAGACAGCATGTAATGTAAACAAAGAAGCAGGAAAGCAACAGCAAAGCAGTTTTGACCACATGAATAAGATCTGAATGGGCTCGCTCTTGTGACTAAGCAAGATTATGCACTTCATAGATGAAAACAAGAAACTAAATAAAATGAGAGAAACCAACACTGACCATGTAATGAAACATAACCAGTTTTTTTTTTTTTGATAAGTAATCAAGATGTATATAAATAGCGTAAGGTGTCTCCAAGTACACAGAAAATATATAAGAGAAATCATCTAGCTATAAGAGAAAATAGAACCAGTTAATTGACTGGATAGTTGTGTGAAAGAGCAGATTGAGTTTTGATATTACAAAAAACATGATTGCCGCTGTGTACTAAATAATGAATTTACTATAAATTCCCACATTTACACAATACAAAGATGACGCATAACAATGCAATAACACTCATCAGGCTTCCCAGTATAAACATTGGTTACTCACACCAAGGGCAACAACAGCTAGAGAAGCTACAAGATAAATTTCTGGAACCTTACAGATATCAAGATATCATATTTCCACCTATCCCTCCAAAATCTGGACAGTGAAGCCTTCATAGCTTCTCTAAGAAAAAAGGACAGGCATCATGTAAAAAGCCATCAGGTGCATACCTCAGCAGAACTTTGATACCAGCAAGAATGGAAATCAAGATCTGCAGGAAGGTAGCGTGATGCCTCCACAGCAAGCAGCAATTATTATGTACAGCAACAGAACAATCAAGCATGTCAACAGAGCCCTGTCACGAATAAAAGAAAGTTTTATATGCATGACAAGTAAAATGCCCAAAGGCTATTAGCTGCAAAAACTTTTAACTTGTATAAGTACTCTCAACAATTTCCATTGTATGGTCTAAATACTGCTTAATGTTTACAGTTAATTAAATAGAATCAAATTCTTCATTCTATAAAGCAACCCTTATCTGATAAATAAATTTGCAGTAGATAAAAGCTAATAACTCATGGTTAAATGGAAATAAAACCTCTTCCAGATGACAGCAGACTAAATATCTAATTAGGTGGTTCTTACACATAATACAACACTTATGTCATGTTGAATTCTCAGGGATGAGTTGATTAGAAAGAGCCAGTATAAACTTAATAAGTTTATCACACACAGTCCATAATCCTTGGCAATCTCAAACAAAGCCCCGATAGCCAAGGTCAAACTTCTGACCAGAAAATAAAGATTAACGTCTACAACTGACAGCACTAAATGTCATGGAGCTCTGCCTAAAGTTATATTTTCTATTGTAGGCCATCAAGCTTTTCAACAAAAACCTCAACTTCTAATTTCAAAAACCTTATAATATTAATGTATTTTAAAGCCAAAGTGGTAAGAGGAAATCAGAGGTACTCACAACAGCTTTGCATTTTTCATCCAAAGAGCTCGACGAAGGCGCTTGGACTGTTTCTTAAAATGAAATGCACCGTCTTGCATTGTTGCAGTTTTGTCAACAAGAAGTTCAATTCGGTCACCTCTCTCCAGTATCTTCTCAATGTTTTCCACCATGATAGTACGTATCTGGATACCAGAATTTTGCCGCTTGTGAGCACAAAACAAATGCAAGGACTACAACTATAATAAACCAACAGACGAAAAGAATACAAAAAAAGTTCAAAGATAGAATAACACAAAATAGGAGGAAGAAATTGTAATGCCAGATTTCTCCCCAGAGATCAGAATATTCAAGTTTTTTTCTGGAAGTTTTCAGCAAATAAAGGTTTTTTTTTTGAATTGTCACAAATGTTACAAATGTTAACTACAAAAGGTACAAACTAAAAACTAAAGAGATGCAAAAGGTCTGAAAGATGATCACAGAAAAAGATAGATACTTTTGCAACTAAAGGTAGAAAGAGACTTAGATGCAGCAACCCATATGACTAAACTTCAGAAGAAGAAAAAAGGTAAGCTTGCAAACACAATTTGACCAGATGCTTTACAATCAACAAAGTTTTATCTTCAAATCATTAACGGGCACTAATGTAAATAGTTAAGATTGGGCACCGAATTTAATTGCAGATAAGCTGGGAAAGTACTGTAATTCAAAATCATAAAAGGCAACATCTTTGCACTGTCAAAGGAATATATAAATAAGAAAGAAGAAACATAGAGCAAATTTATGACAATAGAAGATACTTGCCTCACCAACTTCACCTCTTACACGGTTTAGTGTATCTGCACTAGGATTACTAGAGAAAAATTCCATTTGCTGATGCAAGACCCTTGAAAACTCATCATTCATTGCATAAGCAGGCGCAGAATTGGCCACTCTGCCATAGTTTTTCATAAACCTCATGTGAATATCCTCCAAGTAAGAAAAAGGTATCCTCCCTGGATCAAGGAATAAACTGATGCACTGTAAAATCACAAACATGGTTGAAAAAAGAAAACTAAAATGGGATGCAGGTGGGGGGGAGGGAGGAATCAAAACACTATAAAAGAAGTTGATAGATTAATATCCTTGTCAAGTGAAACACTAAATTATAACAGGAATTGAGAGTCAGAAAACTGCTTGCAAGATTACTTATCATACATAGAGAAGTACCAATAAATGCACAATATAAGGATGATGATAAATAAGTAGATCATATGATACAATTCTTTAACAAGCAGAGATTAAATATACCACAAAAGATATCAAAAAGAAAAATAATCCAGGAGGAAATCCATAAAGATAAAATGGATTGTTTAAACCTAAATTAAAAAACTAATAGATCATGCCATGCAAGAGAAATTCTTTGCCCAATATGATGAAGAATATTGAGTATTTTCCATGATAGCTTAATGGGGCTTTCTTCATACAGAATCAGATGTTGGGGTGAAGAATGGGATGGATATATTTAAACATCAATGTAGACTGAGCCAGTGTGAGAGGATGAAATTAATATCAATAACCAAGAATATAAACCTGGAAGGACTGTAGGCTTCACATCGTCAACCTGAAAAATCTTATAGACCATTCTCATTCTATATACATCAACAAAAACTAAGGGGCTCATTCTCTACAACATTAAACCTCAAGACCCCAAGCTTCCACCTTCCTACACAAAGACACATTCTTCACATTTCTTATAATACCCAAAAACTAGGGATGGAGTAGTTAGGATTAAATAGGCATCTTGTTTGTTCTTTCTGGCTGATCATGTCACATAAGTTTGATAAAAGAATAGTTAAAAAAGAATGATATTTTCAAGTATTACCCTATCCATTCCAATAGTTATAGGTGGGCATGCATGTCCATACAATGATCATGATCCACTGTCAAGTAACTAAGATAGAAATATTAATACCCCTAAGATTTGGCATAGGTGGTGAGTAGCAGCCTGGGGTTCAAGTAGGTCTTTGTAAAATCAACCAATCTGCCACTGGTGTTCTCCTAATATTCACATATCACACCAGTTAACAAAATATAGTTTCTCTGTAAGTGATCACACCAACGCAAAGGGAGAACATTAAGATGCTATTTAGTTCTTTCACAGCTCAACCATTTCATGTCATGGGGAGAATTTTTTTTAAAAAAAAATCCCAGATGCAATAATTACAAAAGCAACCAACAGTGGGATTCCAAAGCTTTCTTATATAAGATAATATATGATAATCAACATACTCAATGATAAATCCGAAATTCTAACTAGAGTGTTGAAAATCACACCTTTGATCCACAGAATTCAGACTATAGATATGTTTCTAACATCACCAACACATTATTTGGTTTCTAAAAACTGAAGTAAAAATCGAAATGGAAAAAATATAACCTATTACCGGTAGTTTTAAATGAACAAAGTGTAATGACCCAGGAAAAAAAGCTAGCCAAATCAGCGCTATCACCTAAAAATGACTAATCAATTTGGAGCTTCCGTAGAATTCCTTATAAAGTCAAGTTTCACCTAATAACTAGGCAATGTGAGACTTAACACTCATGACTATCTTTATGAACCACCCGTTCTATGTAAGCTACTCCTTATCTTCCCAATACACGGCCAGGGTGTTACACAAAGAATGAAACCTCAACTAGAGTCTTTTACCATCGTTAGACAGCATCGAGTGTGCTATCATTCTCATAAGAATTAAACTGGCATAAAGATTAATTCTCTACAAATGTTTTCCTCAGTTTCCTCAGAAATCAAGTGGATGCTGATATCAAATCTGCTCAATTTCCATACCACCAATACTTCAATTAAAACATGAATTCGATTTCCTTATTATAAGCTATGCATTTTTAGACCAACTCATAAAATTGAAGTTACAACACTAAATTGAATGAAAAAAACAATCAGTTGCAACACAAGAGACCCAGACATCGAATATGAAGAGGTGAATTGTGGAAAGAGAGTAGAAATAAAAAGAATACATACTGCCGAAGGTGTTGTTGGCCATGCAGAGGAAGGCGAGGCCATCGGATCGAAGTATGTGGAAGATGTAGGAGTCCTGAGAGAAGCAGAGCCTGGAGTCGGCCTCCGCCGGCAGCTTCTCCAGGATCCGCCGAGCCACCGCCCCCGTGTTCCCCGTCACCGCGCTGAACTCCGCCAGCACCACCGTTCCCCGAGCCACTACCGCATACAGTATCGCCATCTCTCTCTCTCTCTCCCTATCTCTCTCCGAATCCGAAATTCAGAGACCGATCTCGCTCTCTGATTGGTCCAAGCTCTGAGCTGTGTTTCTAACGAACATATCTGGCGTTACCGGCGAGTCCACCTTGGGCGTTTAGTGTAGGTTGGTGGATTTTGATTGGCTGACGGGGAAGACATGGGACGCACGTGCGGTGCTATTTTTTATTTTCATTTTCATTTTTTATTTTCATTTTCATTTTTTATTTTTTTAAGCCAATAAGAAAAAGAGTTATCAAGCAAATTCTTTTCATTCTTTATCCGAATAAAAAAAATAATAGGTAACCAATTGAGAATGCTTCCAAACACAAGATTAGAGGCGGCTCATTTGTTCATGGTAATTTGCATTCCTAGAACCTTTACTAGCCTTCTCGCTATGAAAAGAAAGTAAGTGAAAATTAACTTAAAAAAAGTTAAAATACATTGTGTATCTTTTTTTTGTGCCTTCATGCATAATTGTAAGTTTTTTCCTTTTTTTTTATTGTTCTTCTTAAGCTAATTGGAAAAAAGGTTACATGAGAAAGTCTTCCCATTCTTAATCGGGGATAAAAGAGAGAGTGAAAACCAATTGAAAATGCTTCTAAACATAAGGTTGAAAACGGTCCATCTACCTAAGAGATGTTCAATATAATTTGTACTCTTAAACACTTTACAAGCCTCTCAGCTATGAAAAGATGGCAAGTGAAAATGAATATCATAAATTATAAAAGCAAAATTCTAATCCTTGAAAATACCAGGCTGTTGAATTGCAAGGATTATATTGATGGCATCACCTTCAATCAACAGAGAGTAAATCCCATTAGAGGTAGCAACTTGAGTGGCAAGTAGGCCTGCTTGGGCTTCACCAACAGCAGTGTCAATAGTGAAGAACCGTTTGGTTGTAGCATGGAGAATATTACCATTAGAGTCACTAAGAACCATAGCAGCAACAAAAATTTCATTCTTAACAGTCGCATCAAAATTAGCCTTGATAGTACATGGTAAAGGAGGGCTCCAAAGAGATGAAGCATTAGAATCTTTCTAGGCCATTTTATGCGCTTTAACTGTAAGGGGGCAATCTGCTAAAGAGAATTTTTTTTAGTACAAGTTGGGCTGCATTATGCACAATCTAGTTTCTCACAAACCATATGTGATCAAGAGTGATAGTCACATGAAGTTGAAACTGCCAAGTTTTTGAGATAGGAATTGTGCTTTTGATGAGGATCTAAGAGGACAACAACCCATTCAGAAATTGGAATGTTAACAAAAACCTCCGAGTTGAAAGGCCAAGGTGAGCTTCTCCAAGAAATTCTGGCCAAAGAACAATCAAGAAAAAGTAGGAATCCATGGAGTTTTCCAAACATTCACATTACTGCCATTAGAGATAGCAAGACACACCCTTGCTCTACAACAGCCCTAGCTTTCAGCAACCCTTTCCACATCCAAGACAAAGTAGGATTAGCAGAGGTATTTAGAAAATCAAAATCCTCTTTCAAGTATCTTCCCCTAAGAGCATCCACCCAAAGTAAGGGCTGCTTAGTGATCAATTTCCAACTCAGTCCAGCAAGCAAGGATAAATTCATGGTGTCCATAGACCTGGTACTAAGAAAATCCTCTTCAGAAGATTCTCTTGAAGGCTGTTATTCATGCTATTTCTATTTACATTATGAATGTATTTCAGCTGCCTAAATCTTTATGTAGGGAAATAAATTCTTTGATGATAAAGAAAATGAGTCAAAACTTGCTTGGATGAGTTGGGATATAATGGGTTTGTCAAAAACAAATGGTGGTTTGAGATACATAGATCTGGAATGTTTCAATATTATTCTATTGGCAAAGCAATGATGGAGATTACTTCACAATCCTTATACTCCCGAGGCAAAAAATTTCAAGGAGAAATACTATCAGAATGGTACATTTTTTTAGTCAGATCTAAAATACAAACCATCTTATGCATGGAGGAGCATTTGGAATGCTAAAAATCTATTAAAAGCAGATTTAGTTTGGAGAGTGGGGAACGAGAATTTAACAAAAATATTGGAAGATAAATGGCTACAGACTCTCACTTCCTATATTGTCCAATCCCCGGTAAGGATTCTTGGTACAGAAGCTAGTGTAAAAGAACTTATTGATGAATATACAACCTAGTGGAAAGTTTATTACTTAGTATAAATTTTCAACGAGGAGGCTGCAAGCTACAAGACCAATTGGTGTGGATTGGTACTCAAAACGGGATTTTTTTTGTCAGAAGTGCATGCTTATCATCTTGAAAAAGAAAGAGAGTCGCAGGAAAAAGGATGAGGAAACTCAAATATCCAAATTTATAGTAGTTTGTGGAAGGGAATCTGGCAGATCCACGGCCCAGGGGTAGATAAGATTTTTTATGGAGGACTTGTAACAATCTCCTTCCAACAAAAGAAAATATCTTTAACAAGAGAATAGTTCATGACCCGCTTTGTCCTATTTGTGGTTTGACAACAGAGACAAATGGTCATATCATTTGAAGTAGTTTTTCATCATCTGATGTTTGAGTTGAATGTAATAGGAAGATTCAGAACTGCTATGTTGAAGAAGATGACTTCTTAAGTATCCTTAAGAAGCTTATCGAAAGACTAGATGATGAAGATATGGAGTTGGTGGCTATGGTAGCAAGAAGAATTTGGGTCCAAAGAAACGGTCCACAGAGGTGAATTGTTACATCCTTCTCATTTTGTTAGAAGCGCAAAAGAGTTTGTGGAAGAATTCACAAAAAATGAACAAGGATTAAGGAATAATGTGAAGAATGACCGATCAATAATGAAGTCGAGATAAGAGTGAAAAAGATTCACCTTGATCTTTTTCTCCGTTTCCTATTGTTATCTAAAAAATAATAATAATAATAATAATGAAGTCGAGATGAAAAGTGCCAGGAAGTGCTAACATTAATGTGCTCCATAAAGCCATTTATTTATGAACCATATGTACCAAAGGCATTGGTGCTTGAAAGGTTGTGGAATTCAGGAGAGACCTAAAATTCCAAGATGTCATGATTGATGGAGATGCTTTGAAAATAGTTAATGCCTTGTGGAAAGAGGGGTGTGCTGATGGAGTAGGTATGACTCGTATGAGCAATTAATTGAGGATGCAATTTATTCTGAATAATTTTCAGTCATAATAAGTAGGTCATATAAAAAGGGAAGTCAATAAAACAACACAATTTTTTTTTATAAGCCAATAAAACAACACAATTATTAGTAAAGACCGCAATTCATCAGTCTTTAGAATAAGTTTGAATGGAGGATTTTTCTCTATTCATATTGTGACATTGTATTTGGCTGAGTAAGCTATTTTTTTTTTTTTTTTTTTTTAAAAAAAAAAAGGGTTATAAATCCTTTTCCTTTCGTATGGTGTATGTGTGTACTTATATATATATATATATAAAGTGAATAAAGACGACTCATGGATCAATCATTTTCATTTTTGCCCCTTAAAAAAAACCCAAACAATTAGATGTCACAATGTCGTATTATTTGTGAGTCGTCTACCTTTAATAACAGTTTTAAAAACGTATTTTTTCCGTACTTTATAAAATTACGAATTTTAACATTTTCAAAATATTATTTAAGGGTAACTTCATTTAACCCCTTAAATTTTTATCATTTCTACAATTACCCCTAAAGTTTAAAGTTCAAAACTCACAATTTAGTATATTAAACTTTTTTTTTTTTGCAATTTGACTCATTTCGTTGGGGTTTAGGGTTAAATCAAACTGTTAAAGGGGGTAAAATTTATAAAATTACAAAATTATCTTAATTAAATACTTGTTTTTTTAGAAATAATAGGGATATTTTGAAAATTTTCAAAGTCTCTGTTAAGATTTACCGTTTAACGGATGAGTGAGATTGCAAAAAATTAAAAGTTCAGTCCATTAAATTAATAATTTTCGAACTTTGAGAGAATAAGATTAATTGTAAAAGTGATGAAAGTTCAAAGAATTAAATGAAGTTTTTCCTATTATTTAATTGCACTCTCTTCACATTTTATTAGTTTTGAAAGTATTTGATAAATTTAGAGATCTTATTCATATATGCAATTTTTAATTATTCATAAAAATCTTTTAAAATTTTGATAGAAACATATAACTTTTCACATAAAATCCTCGAGCATGTTAAAAAAAATGGTGTTCTAATAACCACAACAATTTTTTTATTGGAATTATTCTTTGGGTTAAATTCACTTTACATTCATGTGGTTTTACGTTTTATCAAATGAGTACTTCGGTTTTTAAAATGATCAAAAGTGATATATGCAATTGTTCCATTAACTTTTATTGTCTCACTGTTCGAAAAATGATCATTTTTATTTCATTTAAAATGGAGAGAAGTGGGTTCTTTATACAAGAGGAACAAAATTATTCAAAAAAATTGAATTGACAATTTTGTCTCTCTAAAAATAAGGAATTGACTTTTTTTTTTTCATTTGAAATGAAAAAAATTTATATTTTGTTAGAATATTTTAATTGCACCGCAACATCAAGACTTATCAACCATTTTCAAGTGGCCCATATGTCACATCAACATTATTATATTTTTTTTTTTAAAAAAAAAGTTAAGTTAAAAAAAAAATAAAAAAAATAAATGTTAGAGGGAGAGATCCACGCATCACCCCACTGGCCGGGGGATCACCCCCTTGGGGAGTGGAATCCACCGGTAAGAGCATCTTTAGCAGACCCTTTAAATAGGATATAATAGCTAAATTTAGATAATATGACATGATTTTTTCCTTCAGTAGAACTATTATAATAAAAGTCTACCATCCAAGTTGCTACAGTAAACTTTCATTTATGAAAGTTTACTATAGCAGCTTCTTAGAATAAAAAATTAATTTGTTTCTCTTTTTTTATTTTCTCTCCCTTTTCTTCTTCTTTCTTTCTCTTCTTCTCTCATCTTCACCTAGCTGTCGAAGTCTCTCTTTTTCCATAAGGGGTCTTTCCCCTTGGCCTTCATCTTCTTCCTTCTTTTTCCTTCGGCTGATATGCAACCCTTCATCTTTTTTCTCTTTTTTCTTTTTCCTTCGGCTGATTTGCAACTTGGCCTTCATCTTTTTTCTCTTTTTTCTTCTTCCTTCTTTTTCCTCTTCTTTTTGAGGATCTCACGGCTGATTGTTGGCACCCTGTTCATCCTTGAGCCAAATCTCAAAAGATGGATTTTTAATTTTGATGATGGAGATCTTGTCTTCAAGTTGCAGAAGAATGTGTTGCCAAAAAAAATATAATAAAAAAAGAATGAGAAATAATATTTAAAGGCAAATAGAGGGTTGAATAAAGGATTTGTTAGAGTGTGTAGTGAAAAAGTAATAGTTAAATGTAGAGGGTTATACTTTTTCACAAGCTAAAATAGAAGGTATTGCTAGAGATGCTCTAAAGCTAGGATCTAACCTCTCACCATTCGGTTTTCTTTTTCTCTTTTAACTTTTTTTTGTTTTTTCATTTTTAAAATAATGCTGAAGGGGCATATGGGACACATGGTGGTCGTTGATAAAACTTGATGCGGTGGACCGTTAAGTTTTTGCACAAAATATGAGCGGAGGGGCTAAAAAAGTTAATGGGAGAACTATAGTACCACTTTTCATAATTTTAAAAATTGAAGTAGCCATTGATAAACATTGAAACAACATCGACCAAAAGGGCTTTAACCATTTCCTTTTAATCATTAATCAATATTTATTCCGACGGTTGAACGAAGAAATAAGGAAAAAATACATATACTATATTCATCTACCATTTTATTGTTAACATCTTTTCAAATTATAAATTATGTTAATATCTCTTAAATTACTAAAAAAAAATGTCAATATTTCATAAGAACAAATATACGTCATAAAATTACAAATTTATATAAAAAAAAAAGTATTTTTTTTTTAAAATAACCTACAAATAAAATAAAATAAAAAATTAAAAAAGAAAAACAAGAGGGGTGGCGAATCACCCTAGGCCAAGGCCCCCCTCATTTTCATTATTATTAGTTTTTTTTAAGGCAAAGAAAAGAAATAATGTTAGAAGTCTCTTTTGTGTCATTTCAAAATGATGTGACTTTTAAAATCATGATTAAGTTTGAGATTGATCAATATTGAATTTTAATCAAAGAAAAAAAAAAACCCCATCTTGCTAGCCAAATTGAAAAAAAGCCCTCCAAACTAACAAGTAATAGATGTGCACTCAAAACTATCAAAATTTTATTAAAAAAAATCATTTTCAAAATTTTTTTCTTTAAATACTCTTAGTTTTTAAATAAAAATAAGTAAACTTTAACCTTTTTTATTAAAAAAAGAAATTGGAGTAAATCAGCCACCACAAACACCTTACAAAAAAAAAAAAGGTGATAATCAACTACCCTCAAAGCCATAAAAGGTGGCTCGCGGCCACTCTATATTAAGAGGGTGGTTTGCGAGCCACTCCCAAGCAAGAGGGTGGTCGTGAGCCACCTAGGCCATTTGAGGTAGCCGTGAGCTGCCCCTGGCCATGGGGGTGGCTCGCAAACCACCTCCTTAGCATGGGGGTGGCTGCGAGCCACTCTCCACGGCTTTGTGGTGGCTGATCCACTCCAATGTGGTGGATCAGCCACTCTAGGCCATTTTTTTAAAAAAAATTTTGTATGGTATTTGGGGCGGTCAATCCGCCCCATGGATCCGCCATTCTAATTTTTTTTTGTAAAAAAAAAAAAAAGGTTAAAGTTCATTATTTTTTATTAAAAAGCTAATGGTATTGTAAGAAAAAAAATTTTGAAAATGAGTTTTTTTTTATAACATTTTGATAGTTTGAAAACTGATATATATCACTTATCAGTTTGGATGAATCTTTTCAATTTAACTGACAATATAGAGGCTTTTTTCTATTTTTCCCATAATCAAATAATGTTTTGAAGGTAAGAACAGTATAAAGGCGGGTAGGTTGGAGGCTTGGAGCAGGAGTGCATAATTAGTGCGTACACTCGCTGTCTCCATGAAAGGTTATCTCTGTCTTTCCTGCACCCAACTTCAGTTAATTCAAAACTCTTGCCTTCAAGTTACAAAAATGGCGACAAAAAGATCCAAGGTACGTCTTTTCTCTTGTACGCACATGTCTATCTGTCTACTTCGTCCATTTCTCTACGCATTGGCTCGCTATTATCTAGCGTCTTTGTGATTCCTTTTAATTTTTTACTCTTTTGGTTTGGAACCAAAGGAAGGGAAGAGAAAAGACGAACTTCTGAGTAGGGAATTGGTCAGATATCTCGTAATTCTTTACGATAATTTTCATCCAGTTTTAACATTTGAGGGATTTGGTTCGTTGGAAAACGGTCCGTTAAGATCGGTTTCAGGAAAGTGATATATACTGTGGATTTTGTTTTCAAAATGTCAAAAAATGTGTTCACTTAAAATAATTTCTGCGTACTAGCAATTTTTATTACTAGCACAGGCACCTTACATTCATTGAATCCATATATCAAAAGGCAATTGGAATGAAAATGCAAACAGTGAGAATTTTTCCTTTTTTTTGTTTGTTTATTTGTTTGTTGATGATTGAAATTTTGAGAGACTGATTTAGTTGGCCTTCGCTGAATGATTCCTTGAATCTCCTTTTGATTCTTTGTTTCCTTCATTTCTAGAAGCGTCCAAAGGTTTCATCCTTGAGAAGGTTTTCACCACTTAGTGTGCTCTTAGTTTTTCTGTACTAGTCTAGTGGGGATAAGCTATAGATGTCCCAATAAGTCAGACAATAAACATGGTTAGGCTATATTAAATTCCGTTATATAATAAAATACTTTTGTCAGTTTGTGTAAATAGCTATGGATTTCCTAATGAAGTGGCAAAAAAGAACAAAAAGGGTTCCTTTGATAAGGCTTTTTAAATGGTGCTTTTTGGCTTTTTGGTTTAAAAAGTGTTGTGTGATGTGACATAAAATGTGAAAGTAATTTTGAGTGTTTTGTGTTTTAAGTTGTTTGTTAATGCTTTTGCTTTTTTTTTAAAAGCAAATCCAAAGAGCATTATCAA
Organism: Betula pendula; assembly: GCA_900184695.1. Taxonomy (NCBI): domain Eukaryota; kingdom Viridiplantae; phylum Streptophyta; class Magnoliopsida; order Fagales; family Betulaceae; genus Betula; species Betula pendula. The sequence goes on along the minus strand of FXXK01001190.1, from coordinate 158,415 downwards.
ACGAACCTATGGGAGAAATTTCTTTCAACTCAGTCTGTTTCATGCATTTTGAACATATTTCAATTTAATAGACTAGATTAAAGAAAATTTCTCCAACTCAATTTGAAGGAAAACTCTGTTCGTAGCAAAATTCATTACACACAAGTGGTGTTTTGGTAGTGTATGTACCTTTGTAGTCGTGAAGTTAATTAAGGAGCTGCAGGCAGTCCTGCAGAAGAATCTGATAAAATAGCCCAATGTTGAATGTGTTAGTGGAATGCTTGGTGTGCGATGCAAATGAGTGCTGATGTGCATGATACACCAGCAAAATGCTAAATTGTGTGAACATATGGCTTGCTGGAGTTGATCTCTAACACAAGTACATAGAGATTCTCTGCTGCATCAACATTTTGCTGGCACAGAGAGCAGGTATGTACCCAATGTCTAAGTGCAACTTCCCAAGTAGCAATTGGTTGTATGCAAGAAGAAATTTTATTCTTGGCAGTTGCTGGAAGCTGCTATAGCTCAGCCTAGAGAACCATTGATAGTTTGTTGTTTGTAGAATGTGGTTCTACTTATCAAAAAGATGGAGAAAGTATCAGAAAGCATTTGATTATTTGCAAGGTGAGGCATAAGCCTCAGCAATACACATAAACTTTCTGGTGATTTTTCTGTTAAAAGTAATTCATGTAGTATAATGATGATGAAGGATAGATAACAAAATTAAGACTAGATATTGTAAACATATTGCTAACTATTTGAGTCCAATAGAACTAGCAAAGCACTCATAACAAAACTACAACCACAAAACAAGTACATGCTGCATAGATCAGTTAGTTAAAGAATGGAACTATATCATGTTATTAAGGTAGCATTAAAATAGCATCGAATCATTAACAGCAGCACATGTTTTTCCAAAAGTAACTGCAACAAGAAGGAACCAAGAAATTGTTGAAAACAAATTGCAATTGATGAATAATATTTTCAAAGACAAAGCCAGAAGCATTATACTTACCTAAAGGTGAAAATGTTTACGAGCTTAAAGAACTACTGAACTATTCTTCCTTGTGGCTAATGCTAGGAACTCTCTCCATGTCTTATTATGCTCCTTTGATAGGCAACAATTGACTTGTGATTTTCGTATATACTTATTCATCTTAGTAATGCCATTTCTGGACTTGGTTAATAAGATCATGGGGTTGAAAATTCACTGAAGACTTCATAGTTTGGGAACAAGAGTGCATCACTACTTTGAGACATTTCAGTCATTGTTTGAGGTGGAAAAGGCTTATTGCTAACTGTTGGGCATGCATTTGGATTTGTTAAAAAAAGCCAATGCTTTAAGGGATGGCAATAATCTTTTGAGCTTTAATGCCTGTTAGGAGTGACTGACATTGAGACAAGCCACTGGGCATACCGCCGAAACACAACAGAGCCTCAACAAAGGATCAACCACATGAAATTTCCATATCAGATGTATATCAACAAGAATTCATACCTAATTACTACCTGGCGTTTATTTTGGTCTTAACACACCAGCAATGATCTTATTCCATTTGCCTACTTTTTTTTGTCGTACCTTACTGAATATAGTCACAATTTTTGGATGAAAAATAAGACCCATGCCTATACAATGTAGAATTTCTATGCTCCCATTTGTTCAACACTATCCTTCCACCAAGAGTTTACTGTTTGTTAAAATTATTTGGGTAAAAAGTTCTTTCTGATAGTTAGACAACCTTTGGTCTCAATTAACTCTCAATCTGTTTTGCCATAGATTTCTTTGCAGATTGTATCTAAATAGTCTGTTTATATATTTTCATTGGTACATACATCATTTGAAACCATCACCACCCTTAATAAGAAAAATCCTTCTCTGCTTGTATTTCCATCACAAATCCATTTTTTTCTTCCCACGATTTTTAGACCAGTCCCATGCAACTTCTTATGTTTTTGGCTATATTGTTTTTACATCATTTGAAACCATCACCACCCTTAATAACCCGACCAAGTTGCGTCTTTCTGAATTTTTTTTAAAAATGTTTTTAGCCATCCCTTTGTCTATGTAAATCAGAAAAGTAAGCAGGGACGGAGGCATCTTCATGTTTTCTTATCAAGGCCTATTCCTGAAGGGGGAAGAAGTTTGAATTTGTGTTACTCGGCTCAAGCATAATACCTTGGGGAATGGTTTATGATTTAGTTACTAGATTTGGAGTTTGAAAAGAGATTTACATAGTCCTGTATCATTTTGATTAAGCAATTACATTTGAAAGAATTAGATGTCCAGTCAAGTTGGAGATAGATTAGCTCCTTATTTATTTGAATATTAATACATGGAATAAATAAACAGTTTTTTTTTTAATTAAAAAAGTGTATTATTCTGCTATTTCTTCCCCTTGTAGTTTTGGTATATACTTTTTACTTGATCTTGAAATATGTCATCTTATTACTTATTATTCCAGGCTCACAAGTCGTGCTTGGAAGTTCAGGACACAATTTCAATGGGAGACAGAAAAGGTGATGCCATTTTCAAATTTAATTAAAGTTGAAGGTTGTCGACAATGAACATGCAATCTACAAGACTACACCCAAAACTTCCCTCACATCCTGCAGCTTATTCCTAGCTTCGGTTTTCCCACAAGAATCATGAATATCTACATTATCTAATTCACTATTACCCTTCTGTCTAAAGAAAAAGAAATAAAGAATCTAGTACATCTAAAGTATGGTTATTCTAGTGCTTCCTTCCTCAACAGGTCTGCACATGACTTGACTAAATAAAGAATTTAGTACATCTGAAGAAAGGCTATTCTAGTGCTTCCTTCCTCAACAGGCCTGCAGGTCTGCGCGCACATGGCTTTACTTAAAGCCAATTCAGTTGTTCCCATTCCCATAGAGGTTGTTCTAAACCATCATTTATCTCCCAGGTAATGCTTCCTGCAGTCTCTGGGAGATCAGCATGATCTCCTCCCGAGTAAGAAGTTTCAGATGAGCTTGTTTTCTCCACCGTTGTAGCATTCTGAGACGATGTCCCAGCCCTCTCACTGGGATGTTCATGTTGTGTTTGTGTTTTTCTTGTTGACATTTCTGGGCGTCGATCAAATGCACGGAAGGTTCCCGATATCACATACACTCGGCACAAACTGAATTCATGCCTCAACTGCAGGTAAATAAATAGTGGAATAAGTTACCATAATTAGAAATTCTAAAAGAAAAAAAAGGCAAAGAAGCGTATTAAACATATATACACACCTTGGGAACGACGGCGCTAGAAGGGCTGGTTTCTTCTTCAATGGCTCTGTACTCATTCATCTTCCACTTGGTTTTCCTTCCAGTAGGAGCCTTCCCCTTATAGAAAACCATGGTTTTCTTCACTCCAATCACCCGGTTATCGGATGAATACACGTAGCCAGGAGATCCTGTTGCCTTCCAGTACCCAGAAACTGTAGTTCTGCTGGGTCTTCCTCCTCTAGCTTCTCTTTCTTGCCTTGGCGCAAAGAAAAACCATTGCTCAGTGTCCGCTTTACACCGCTCTCCTGAAAGCTCTGCAACACACAAGAAAATTTTTAAGTTAAAAATTTCAATAAAAAATGAATAAGAAGTGAAAACAATTAATCTTGAAGAGAATTGTACTTGGAAGGTGCCAGGGTTCTATGTCGTAAATGTCGAGGTCTGGGATAACCCGTTGGATTTCTGGTCTCTTCCCATCAAGCTTGTTGTGCAGGTAGAAAGAAACTAGCTCTTCTTCAGTTGGGTAGAAGCGAAAACCTGGTGCGAATTCCTCCATTCCTCGGAAAAGCTTCAATTTTTGTTGTTGTTGTTGTTGTTACTGTCTATAATGGACATGAGCTCAATCTATATATGTAGGGAGTGAGTGGGGTAGGGAGACTTACCCAGTGGAACGAGAAAACTTGGGAAGCTTGGGATAGGGTGGAGACGTTTACGCGGTTATGTTGGAAAATTGATGTCTTTTTGTCCTGTTAATGTTGCTAATAGAGAAAGTGTCAAATGAAAATGCTCTTTTGAACCAGTCAGCCCTCTGCCGCCTCTCTTTCTCCCCTGTATTGCAGGTCCAGGCTTAGTTATCAGCACCTCAATGCTAGCCAATCATAGAGCGTCCCAGTGGTGTGGGGGATCCAACTACTTTGCCTGATCTTGACCTGATTGTGGGTCATTCTATTCCTGTATTGCTGCACGTGAGACCATTCTCAAATGCGAAATGATACTCAACATTTTTAAGTAGTATCTTTTTAGTTTTCTTATTTAATTATGTGGCATATTTATATCTTTTTTTTTTTTTAATTTTAGTTTTCTTTTCTTTTTTAAAAAATAGGTGGACGTGAATATGCCACACATAAATAGAAATGTAATGAGAATTCTATTTGAGAATACTGAGTATCATTTCTCTTTAAAAATAATGATTTTAAAATGTGAAATTTAAGAATATTATTTTTAAAAATACAGTTAAATGTTTTGTAAAATCGTAGTTTAACATTTAAAACTATACGTTTTTAAAAACGTACCCCATGCTTGTTGGATCCTACAAATTATTACTTATTCAATGATGGATCTTATAAATTTAATGGTGAATTTAAAAAAGAAATGGACAAAAAATATGCAAGAGAATGACAACAAACGCATCTCTTTTTCTTAAGCATCTAATCAAAATCCTTTTATACCTTTCAAATGAACGATCATTAATATTAATTTGAGCGTAAATCTTTCATGTATAAGAACCCATAATGATTTTTTAAAAAAAAAATTAAAAAAGAATTAAAAAAAAAACACCATAATGAGCATAGACTTGGAAACGTGACAGTGAAGGTATGGCGTTAGTTGGTTAATTTGGTTGTCTCTGGCGGTATAGTCTATAGGCACCATATGTCAAAAGCACGTGCACTCTCAATGACTTATGCATATTTCTATTCACAATGACTAGTAAAAACTAATTTTTTCTAGTTAAGCTAACAACTTTTCAAACTTACTTTCAACGGTTTATTCAAATTTCATCTCCATTTTACTAAATTAATTGATTTTAATTTTTTTTGTTTTTTTTCCACAAAAATCAGACCATTTCCTCTTCAAGGAATGACAGCGTTCCTCTTGTTAAGCTCATCCACAACCACAAACCTTCCACTCCCTTAGAGAACTTGACCTTGAAATACTCGCAAAATCAAAGCCTTTCCCCAGCCTCCAACGCCCTAATCTCCATGGGCTTCTCTGCACCCTGTCCCTCATCCAAGAATAAGACAGAAAAGAACAAATCCTCTTCAAGAAATCAACACAAAAGTAAATCCCCAAGTCATGGAACTAGGATGATTTGTATTTGGAGAATTCAGATTGGAAAAAGTGGACATAAAAAGTCATCTATGGCGGCCAAGTTCGCCTTCTTCCCGCCGAACCCATCATTGTACAAGCTGGTCAAGGATGAGCTCACGAGTCTCTTGCTTCTCGGCCATTTTTGTTTAGGAAGAAACAGAGAAAGACAAAAATGAAAAAGAAAGGCGAAGCGTTAAGAAAAGAGAGAGGAAGAGAGAATAATACACAAATGATAGATTTGTGTACAATATCACGCCGGATGATCACATTGTTCACAAATGGCTCAAAAATACAAAATGCATTTTGTTTACATAATTAGATGGATGAGAGTTTCAGCGATTTGGTTAGCTATTTTAGCTAAAAATAAGAAAATGGCTAAGTCATTGAAAGTGCTCTAAAAGAGTCCGGGCTTTCAAACTCTAGCCAGTGCCACGATCCCATGGGTTCAAATGTTCAATTGACCATGCCATCACAGTATTTTTTTTTTTTAAAAAAAAAAAAGAAATTGCCGACATCAACGCACACGCTTTTTTATTTGTTTTTTGTAAGTACAGCACACGCATTTTAGTCATCGAAAAGTTGAATGTATAGCAAAGGTGGTGGGAAGCTTTAGATTCAAAATTCCTGGAGTTCAAAGTGTCGATCTCAGTTGAGGAGCTTCGGTTTCGGCCAATTCCACAAATACACGGGAATTATTCCATCCTTTTTTTTTTCTTTTTTTTTTCAATGAAGGGGACGGGGGAAAGTATTATTCCATCTTTTGGGTGTATATATTTTGTACTCTTCCTAACGCATGTTGATTATTCCATGAAAAGTAAAAGCAGGAAGCCCTCTGACAGTGAAATGTCTTATATTCCTATATATGGCTGAAAGAGTCTAAAACAATCCAAAAAAGAAAAAAAAAAAAAAAAAAGAAAAGAAAAGAAAGGGAAATAAAAAACCTGCTGGGTACTTGGCTGAAAGGGAGTAAACGATTAAGGGTGCGTTTGTTAAATCCGTTTCATTGCAGTAACACAATCTCGAAATTTTCGTACCGACACTGCCGCATAGAACTGTACTTTTCGGCCAAAAGTTTCAAATTCTTAACATGTTTCTTCCAATAATGCTCTCAAAGTCTATTTTAAAAACAAAACTGAATACATACACAAATCTGAGGGTATTTTAGACCGAAATAATTTTTTTTTCCAGCAAACTTGCAGGTTAGTTCAGCCTTTTGTCAAATCACGTTTTCTATGCAACTTTTAAAAAAGTTCTCTAACGGGTTATGAACTTAACAAGTAGAGCCTAAAATCTCCTTCCTTTCGTTTTTTGTTATTTAAAAGCAACTTTTTCATCAGCTAAATGAATACATATATTGCATTTAATTAATGTGTTTTGGAATGGATTTTTTTTTTTTTAAGTTTAAAAAATTGTTTTGATGTGACATGAAGTAAAAATTGTTCTTGTGTTTTAAGGAGTGTTTTGTAATTAAAATTATTTGTTAATATTTTTGTTTTGAAATAAAAAAGCAAAAGACAAAAAAACAAAAAATTTATCGAACTAATCCAAATATCTCAAAATGTTATCATCTGCTACTTCATACTAATTCATGAATGTCTTGCCTTTTCAGGTTTGCCAAAATGAGAGGTTTTTTTTAAAAAAAAAAAAAAAAAAAAAAAAGAAAAAGAAAAGTGAACTCTCCTCTTTCCAGAGACGTTGAATACTTTGCAAAAATATTTCCGTTTCTTTTATTTACGGCCTTTCATCTGAAACAAAAAAATTTGAAACTCAACAAAAGAGCAGCTCTTTAATATGAGAAGCAGTCATATAAACCTCCTGAACAAGTTAATTAAGTTCTCAAATTGCAAATATATTCTTGCTAAACGTTAAACGTTTACCTTTATATTTATACGTTCGAGATTCTTCGCTCTAAAAAAATTAAAAAGGAAAAAGATATATCGATCTCAAATGATATAAACCTTGGCCTTTGATATAACTTACACTTGAAAATTGGCTTGTAACAAACGGGTGTCTAAAAGCAGAGAAGGAGGGAGGGGGGCCGGTAGGGGCCATGCACCCCCGCCCCCAAGACAAACCAGGAAAAAAATGGCACCTACCCAAAAAATTATTTTGCCCTACCTAATAATTTGTATTGGTCTTGGCCTCTTCCCATATTACCTCATGCTTCCGTCCTTGTGTAAGAGTTTATATACACATGATTAAAATTATACTTAAGTCATGTGAGACATTTAGAATTGTAACATGCCATCACATGCTGTATCCGACGTTTACAGCGGTCTACTCTATCGACACTAACTCAATAGTAACTTTTTAGCTTCTTTTTTTTTTTTCTTTTTTTCTTTTGGCAACTTCACTCATTTATTAGTATTTAATGACTTAATACTATGTTCATACATAATACCAAAATATTTTAATACAGCTTATAGGTCGTCCCTCCGTGACTCGATCACAAAGTTTCAATTTATTCAATTTTATACTCGACGTGGTGATTGACTTTAAGCCTTTAATATTAAATAATACAAATTTTAAATAAAACTTACCATTTAAAAATTGATTTAAAGAAAAGGTGCTCAAAATTAAAACTATACTTCAGCCATATAAAGACACTTGAGATAAACACATCAAACAAATTTAGTCCCTTTTTTTTTGTCGTTGATATTGTTATTAAAAGTTTGAAGAAGTCCTTTTTTTTTTTTTTAATTTTTTCTTTTTTTGAATAAAAAAGTTTGAAGAGGTCTTTACTCCGGTACTAGAAGTTGATAGATACACTGAACAGTGATCACCAATTCCAACAACTTGAAAAGATAAGCTATGAGATGAAATCATGAAAGTGACTCCAGATGAGATATGTACATATCTTTATTAATTTTATTATATTATTATTATTATATTTTTGTAAAGTAAATATTATTATTTATTATTATATTGGAATTTTATAGAATAGTTAATTTTGTGTCAGATTTATGGGGCACCAGAAAAACGTTGTGTCCTCCCATCACCATCGCGACCCAGTCTTGGTGGGTATGAGGAGGACACAGAAAATCTGTATCAATTCAATCAAAATCTCTTTTTTCTTTTATTTTTTAGGTAGCTGTCAAAAGCCCATCCGTGCACGCGGAATTTGGGGACTTGTTTTCCTCCACAAATTCTCTTTGTTTACCTCTTCCGCTCTTCGTATCCGCGTCGTTAAAAGTGTGTGGGGTACTCTTTTGCTCCAGAGACACAAATTTTTTTGGGTCGGAAAAAATTTGTTCCAACCTTTTAAAAAATTGACAAAAATTATAAAAAAATATCTTTTAACTTATTTATGAAAAATAAGAAAGAATAAAGCAAAATAAATTTTTTTTTTAAAAAAAAAATCATACATACAGCAATGTTACGAAATAAAAAATAAAGCAAAAAAAAAAAAAATAATTTTTTGCTTTGTTTAAATAGGTTGAAATCCGTTATCATATATGCATTCTTTTTTTTTTGTTTTTTTCTTTGTTTTTTCTTGTATTTTCATAAATGGGTTAAAAAATATTTTTGAGAGGATTGAAGCAAATTTTCTCTGATTTCCATATTCATAGAACGTTAACTTTAGGGCACTAAATTAAATATTTTATTTTACTTTTTTCTAACTCTTGAGTCTTGGACTCTTGGCACTACATATTTTTCATTTTGTATATGAAATTAATTATTTTTTTTATTATTATTTAAACAAAAAATTCAATTTTTTTTTTTTTCATTTTGTCATGTAAAAAATTCACAGTATTCTTATTGCTTTATATAACATCAATTACTTCTTATTATTATTTTTTAAAAAACAAATTAACTCAAAAGTGTTTATCAAACACACTCGAATCGTGTGTATTTTTAAGCTGAAAAATTAAATTTAACTCTTAATTCATATTTTGGCTCCTCTGAATAAGAAATTTTAATTTCGTTCCTACATTTAGCTGCTATTCATTTCATGCTAGTAGTTGGAAGTGGGAGTAAATTTTTTTTTTTTTTGTTGTTGTTGTGAGTAAAAGTGGGAGTAAGTTTAAATGATTAAGGCTTCAATGTGGTGGAGGTGGAGTGTTGTTTTTCCATCCCCTGCAATGGGCTGAGGTTGACCTCCAAAATTAAAAGGATATATATGTATATATATACACACTTAAGTGCTAAGCTTGCACGTAACTTGGACGTAACTTGCCAAACGAATTCCATTGCTAGCAAGTTTAGCTTAGCCTTAGAATGTGGAGGAGATCAAAAGATGACAATTAGCTTAGTTAACTTGGTTAATTTGAAATGATTCCACTAAAATAGAGGGCTTTCTCCATTTTGTAGCCCTTTATTCGGAGTCCAATTAAATTTAACTATATAAGTAATGCTACTCACTCCTATTTTTATACTTCCTGACATGGTTTTTAAAATTATAATTAAATTTAGAATAAATTATTATTAAGTGTTGATTTAATGATACTTTTAAAAGTAACGTCAAGAAGTATAAGAGTGCATGTGTGTAGATTAAATATAAGAAGATCTAAATTTGAATCCAAATCTAAATCCAACAGACTTGAGTCTAGGCAAAAACTTGAGAAAAATAGATATATTCTCCCGAACTATCATGCAATTTGCAATATCCTTCTAAACTTTTACCTTTATATCCTTGTTTCACAAAAAGGCAAAAACACCCTTAAAAATTTGGATGAATATTGCAAATTACTTAATAGTTTGAGAGAGCATGTATACTTTTTTTCTCAAAAACTTTTACCTTTAACACCTCAATTTATTCTGAGAAATGTTATACACACTATCACACTTTCAAATAAAGCTTTTAAAATTACTATTAAATCTAAAATTTAATAATAATCTATCATAAATTCAATATTAATTTTAAAAATAACCTAAGTGAGTGAAAATGTGAGTTTGAGAATGCATGTTTATAGCATTCCTCATTTATCTTTTGTCATACGTTTTTCTATAACCACATGTTGCTATTTGAGAGGGTTGGGACCCGATGTGATGTATACTGCATTCTCCTCATCAAGAATCGTGATAAAAAATGTGTTGCACGATTTGGAGAAGGCTAAATGCTAAGAAGATTTGGCTTATTAGGTCTATTTAATTTTACATTCTCTTTTTTTTTTTTTTTTTGGGAAAATTTGAAATTAAATTTGCACTGTTAAAAAAAATTACGACACTACCTAAGCCAAATCTGCAATGAAATCGATTTTTGAGACTACTCCTTTTAGGATGGACTTAGGGCCTGTGCTTATCATCCTCTTCCTCTCCTTCTCTCTCTTATAAATTATCCTAATTGATAATAATTAAATAAAAAAAATTTAAAAATTAATGAATAATTCTGATGCTACATGTTTGAATTTTTGGACCCGTAGCACTACTCTTTTAAGCGATGTCTTGTACATTATGAAAAAGTTGGATATTTATGACAAGATGCTAAGGTGAAACACAATCTGTCCAACATCCACGTTCTCTATCATCCTCGCGTCCTATGATCAATATCCGTTGCATTGTGAGGGAGTTATATATATATATATATATATATCAGATTTATTTGTTTAAATAAATTTTGTATCGTCCAGCTACCTATTTAGGCATGTGAATTTCATGTTGACTCTCTTATATATATTGTTTAAATTACTAACAATTTGTGTAAAAAATTACTAAAAATCTTTATCCATTAAGAGAATTGCTACACATACTTTTAAATGCACACTTCTAACGTGTCAATAAAAATTACTATTGAATGCCACATCCAATGATAATTTTTACTTTTACTATCACGTCAAGAGATTAGCACTTTGACAACGTAAGTGGGAGCAGTATTGCAAATATTACCAAAGCTTTTCAACGAAGCCAACATGGCATGCTTTAGTGTCCATGTATTTTGAAGAATCAATTAGTCGTATCCCAACCCCTAGACCGATAAAGCCTGTAAAAAGAGGGCTTTTTTTTTTTTTTATTCCAGATAAGGGAAAGAGAAAAGAGAGAATTACAAAGGAAAGTCTTTATCACTTCTAAACTTAAGAGAAGAAACAAAGGGAGAAGACGTGGGAATGCATCCAAACACAAGATTTGAACTGCCCATTTTGCTACAAGGTGTGCACAAACAATGACACATCTAAAAATCTTAAAAGCTTTCCAAGAGACAAAAGAGAAAAACAACAAATTTACATAAAAAAAAAATAGATACAATACTTCAATCAGACAGAAGATAAGGCTCATTAATAGCCAAAATGGTTAAAAGAGAATCCCCTTCAATAACAATACATGAGCAGCCAAAAGAGAAGGTTTATCTGATTGACAAAAGAGCTGTTAAAGCTTCACTTTTGTTTGCAGCCAAAACAGAGAGCTTCAAAGAGTAAATGGCCAAAAAATTACCTCGGTGATCTCTAAGAGTAGCTGCTGCCACAGCAAAAGAAGAGCGAATAGCCACATCAAAATTAACTTTGTGAGAGCCGGGGGGAGGAGGCAACCAGATGGAGAAATCTGAGTGCCTAACAAACCAAGCCTCCAAATGATGGGAGGTAGTAGAAATGATCCTCTTCAACAGAGAAGATGGAACCGGTTGGACAGCTTCAAATAAGAATTTATTGCGAGCCAACCAAATATTATCCATAAGAACAAGTGCAGTGATTTGGAATTCATGCACCTTAGTCATCGGGATACCCAGAACTAAGTGTGGTCTTAAAATGGCTTTTTGAGTAAAATGTTGCGTACCTCTTAATTGAGTTGAGCTCACTACCCCTTTTTTATAGAGTATTTTCTCGCGACTTTTTTGTAAGAGTCACTAAGAAGAGGGATTCAGGGATAATAGAAATTGATTCATTGCCCTCATTTTGTCAAGGGAGTTTTCCTTCTTGTCAAGAATATAGCTATGATTTTCTTGCGGGTGTATGTTTTCTGAGACTAGTGGATTCGCTTTCTTGGGCCAATCTAGCCTGCCCGCATTCTTATCCGAGGTGAGCTTTACATTGGGCTACCAGACCCAAGTTATCTCTTGTTCTACTTGGTTGACATTCTTTCCATTCACGGGCTGAACTATAGTGGGCTTGCCAAGGTATTTTACACTTTTTAAAAAAATTATAGGGGATCCTGATGCGAGCTAGATGGGGTATAACTGTTCATTACTTTTACAAAATAGTCACACGTCACCCTTTCTTAGTTAGGATTTAATAAAAAATTCTAATGGGAAATGATAAATGAAAGGGCTCGGTAAATTGGTAGGATACACAGCAAATTTTTAAAGTTTTGAAGAACATTACAGTTTCCCTTTTAACACTAGTTTTGAAGCATTAACAAACGACCTTTGGAGTCCGATGGCAGCTAGCCTAATGCTGGATCCCCCCCAATGCCCAAGTAAGTCTACCTTGCTGGCATTAGCCCTGGCTCTACGTTTCTGCCTTTGAGCTAAACTCTCTTTGTCTTGGGCTCTACAGCCAAACCAGTTATGTTGGGCTTTAGGCCCAATCACTGCCGTAGAGGCTTTACCATGTTCTATATATATACACACATGTTAACTTTGATTAAATTTGAGGAATGCTTGTCTGGTAATTACTCGGGTAGATGGTGTTAATTGGTGCAAAGAAATGGCATGAAAGAGATTGTATTGCACTGCAATTAACTACGTCGGAAATGGGGACTTTAAGTTCTTGGTTTCTTCTCGAAAGTTAAGAGGGCAACGGTTGTGGAGATCCTAATATAATGTATTTTAGTTTGTTTAATGTTTCACTTGATATATATTATATATATATATATATATATATTATATATATATAATATATATATATATATATATATATATATATATATATATATATATATTATGAAATGACATATATTCTATTTTCATTTTAATGCTTCATTTCATTTGTGAAATGCACAAAGTTTGCATAGTGATAGATAGAAAGTATGATGGCTAACTTTGTTCTTACTCTTCTTTGTGTTGTTCTTGTAGGAGTATTAGTCAAGAGTAGGGGTGTTTGTCGGTTAATCGGTGTCGAAAATGCATTTTCGTCTTCGCTAAATCACAGTCGATAAAGTCGGAAATTGTACCGACTTTACCGCATGGGGCTTGTTTCGCTTACCGACATTACCGACTTTTGTCGGTAATGACGGTCGGAAATGTCGTTTAAATCGATTCAAGTTTCTGGTTCGGCTGGGGTGTCCATGCACTTTTTGGGCCAATTTTTAGGTTATGACCTTGCAGCTTATGCGTTTTTTGGGTCGAAAAATAGGGTTCTAATATGGCCATTTTAAAAAATTATGGATATTTTCAAAATATAATATGGCCAATAATATAAAAATCTGTTTCAAATTTACATTCTCATAATCAACATTCACAAACCTATTAGGTCGGTTATTTACATTCTCATAGTGAATCATAAAATACTTTAAAAAAATTTACAAAAAAACTCTTACAAAGTGATGGCACAATATGATTAGATTTCTCAAAATGTGAATTTTTCTCATTTCCAATTATATTGATTATGAGAATGTGAATGTTGGTTAAAGTCGGTAGGCGGTCGGTACAAAACCATTTTCGCCTACCGACCGACAAATGTCGGAAGAAATTTTTTTCTTCCGCCTACCAACCGCCAGTGAGCGGTAGGCGGTCAAAGACGGTCGAAACTCGGTCGGTACACGGTCGGTACGCGGTAGGCGGTAAACTTGCACACCCCTAGTCATGAGTATTGTTACGACTTACGAGTATTACAAATTTTACTATAAGCTATTTTTAAATTGGTATGACAGTTTACGTAATACTCTTTTTCATTTATGCGAAAGAGTATTCAACCATCTTGTACCATCGATCTTAGGGGCAATTGACAAATGACAGCTGATTGATTTATGCGAAAAATCTCATGAATCAAACGAGTATTCAACCATCTTGTACTCTTATCAAATAATTTCTCAACTCTTGCATCTTTTTAGCTAAGGTCTTTATGAGTGATTGAACTGCATAAGATGTGGGAGTAGGCATCCATCTATCTTGCCAAATTTTAACAGAAGTTCCATCACTAATCCTTCACATTAAACTATATTTGAGGAGATCTAGGGCAAACCATATACTTCTCCACGCGTAAGTGATAAGATGGTTTACTAACCAACTTTGCTACCAAAAGAGCAATATTCAAATAATACTTTTCCTTGAATATTTTGCCAATCAAAGTATCTGAGTTATGATCCAATCTCCACCCTTGTTTTTGTCAACAAAGCCGTATTAAAGCACTTAAGGTCTCGGAAGCCCAAATCATCCTGCATTTTTTATAGTCACATCCTTGCCCAGCACATTCATGGTACATTCAAATCTTTATCTTGATGCCCCTAACTGAAACAAAAATTTCAGAATCATTGAATTTGTCTTTACAAAGCGATTTTGGTAGCTGAAAAACGCTTACACTATAAATAGGGATAACTTGAATGATTGTTTACAAGAGGATCTTTCAGCTTATACTATAAGTAGGGATAATTTGAATGAATGTTTTCAAGAGGATCTCCTTTCCCGTTTGTGAGAAAAACTTTATCCTCCAATTGTTCAACATGTTCTAGATTCCTCCTTAATGCTTTTGCAAGTTTTGATTCTAGATTTTCCAATCAAGGCCGGTAGTCTCAAATACTTCTCATAGCTTTGGGTCAATTGCACCCCCGCAATGGCCAGATTCTAGTCCTTCACATCTTGACGGATATCTGTGCTAAAAAAATATGGAAGTTTTCTCTTTGTTAAGCTTATGCCTAGATGCTCGTTCATATAATTCCAACAAGCGTTGTAACCTTCACCACTCAAGAAAGTTTACTTCGTAGAAAATTAGACTATCATCTACAACAAAAAATATAATAAAATAAATGGTTTACCTTAGTTCCTCTTCTAGTTATAGGTACTCCTAATAATGCACCAATAACCTTTGCCAGGAGAGAGCTAAGAGACTCAGCACAAAGTAATGCCTCTAGTTGGTGAAATACGACCTTGTTCTCTTAATTTAATTGTAATTAGACTCAGCCCAATCGACTTTTACCAAAAAGTATTGAGCTGAATACAAAACAAATATAATATTCTATATTTTTTATAGATATATACATACTTATCTATATATGTATACAAGATCTTAAATTAAAAAAAGAAAAATATTATTCTATATTTTCACAACATTTTTCAGCTGAAATAACATGCTCAATCATATCATCCTTTTGATCAATCTTAAAAATAAAAAAGGAAAAAAAAATTAAAGGTTAAATTGAGCTGAATAGCTAAAAGAATGTTAATTAAAAAATGCAAAATAACATCTTTATTAAAAATATATATATAAAGAAGAAAACAACTTAAAGCGTTTTTATTATTGTTCTGGGTCCACAAATGGGATCCAGCCACGTATCACAAGTAAATTCAGTTAGACCGAGTAGTGTACAGTGACATTGATTGAAGCAGAAAGATTTAAAAAGGAGTAGAGCTCTTTGACCGACGCCCAGTGTCCGTTTCCATGGAGAAAAAAAAAAGAAAAAATACTTTTTTCTATTAAAAACAGCTTAAATTTATCAAATTCTCATTTTTTTTTTCGATAAAAAATAAGAAAAAATATTTTTTTTAACAAAAAACAGGTTCAGGCTTATTTCATCCCCATTTCATAATCTTAAGAAAAAAATAAAATGAGAATTTGATAAATTTAAAGCTGTTTTTTAATAGAAAAAAATTTTTTTTATTTTTTCTTTTTTTTTTCTCCAAACTGAAACGGACGCTAGTGCGGACGCCTAGCACTACTCTTTAAAAATAGTAAGACAGAGGAAATCAGGAAAGATTTTTGTGTGGTTGATTTTTTTCTACCTGCTCCCAACTGTTTCTGTCATTATTACATCATAATAAAAAGAATAATATTATTATAAATATAAAATGAATGAATGATGAATAATGGGCGTGAAAACTCCCATTTTTCTATCATTACCAATTTATCCGGTAGAGTTTAGAGATGGCAAACACTACTTATTAAAACTTAAAAAGCTAATAAACGATATACAAGGCATTAACTAGATAATACATATACTTAAAAGGCATTTAATCCCCTGTAGTCCCTTTTTCCCCTATCAATTAAAAAATAAAAAATAAAAATAACCCTAAAACTTAAAAAGCAAAAGCTGATAAATACTTTTGGTGTATTGTCAGACGAGCACAAGATGTCAGTGTCTATTTACTCTAAAGGAAAACTTGGCTCAGGTGATGTCTCTCTCCTTACTAAATGCGCCAACTTCTCCTTCTTCCTCATGAATGCGCTGCGCCAACTTCTTCTTCTTCCTCTTTTCTTCTCTATTTTTATAATTCAATTAAGTTCAAAGTGATATGCGTGTGTAATAATTTGATTGGTGTTTACATAATATTTAACGGTTTTTTTTAAAAAAAAAAAAAATTAGATGAAAATTTGCTACAAAGACCTATTTATTATTTTTGCATATCACAAAAAATTCTTAAAGCATTTTTATACTGCGTAAAACTTATTACAAAATCGGCTAATCACATGCATTGCATTTTTCCTTAAAAATTATTTATTGATTTAACGTTTGAATAGGAGTACTCAGGTGAGTTATGTTTTGAAGTAGTATAGAGTTGGACTACAACTAGGGGTAGATGACAGACAACAACATCTTTAATTAGGATGATGAACGTAGGTATGTTGGTCATGACTCATGAAACAGGATCCTTGTCCCGTTGGGACATAGATCGATTGAGCTCCAATTTATGCAGTTAGGTTTGGAACCAATTCAAGTTCAACTCATTTCTCTGTACGTAGTACTGGGTTGAGTTGTGATCGAATTCAAAATTCATTAATGAGGTGAATCTAATTATTTTGAAATTTAATTTGTTCGTTTGGAGTTGACAAGAATTAAAATAAAATTTATTTCATGCGTGCGAATGAAATTTGAATAATATCTTTTATTTGAAAAAAGGTGTTTTAGTAAAGTGAAATGAAGTGCAGATTAGAGCAAATTTGATTTGATTTGGTCGTCTGTTGTTTGATTTGATTTGGGAGTTCTTCAAGGCTCCCTTTCTAAGTGTCAAGGAATTTAACAAAATAGGTCTCAGAATACCCTTATGGAGAGATCTACGTAGGAGAATAAAAAGAAGCCGCAAAGGAAAAGGTGACGGCAGGTGAAGGTAAAATACACACTTAAGCAATTCCTTCTCCCCTTTGCATGCCTAGCTAACAGGGAAAAGAAGGGTGGGGTAGGCGGTGTGGAGAGTTTGGAATCATCAATTCAATCAACTTTCCATCTTCTTTAGAGATAAGAATGACAGTTGGTCAGGTGGAGGCATTAAATTCCACCCAGTACTGAAGGTCGCCTGGCTAGGAGAAGAACATATATACAAACTAGACTCGCCCAAAAATAGCATAGGTATTACTTGATGTGATCGAAAGAGAAAAGGAAAGGGAAAATAGTGATATTCTATCATGTAGAAATACACAATCACTCTTATAAGAAAAGAAGATCAATCCCTCGTAAAATCTTTTCCACATGAAAATTATACGTTCTTTCCAAATGACTCTATTAATGCGATTAACAAGGAATGACCATTAGTGTGATTAACAAGGAAAATCACGCTTTATAAAAAAAATTATAAAGCACCATTGATACCGATGTTATGATGTTGGACAATGAGACTCATTCATTAAAAAGAGAACAGACTCTCTGTTCAATTTTCTCTTCCAAAAATATCCTATTGATGTAAGCGTCAGAGGTTTTTCGTCCTCATTTCGGTAGTTTTTCATTTGTTTTGCAAGTGACCTGCCATCAGTCCAGCTGTTTGAAAATTTGCTTCAATAGTTGGTGCTGTCTATGGGAACGATGTTACTCGATCTTCGATCCCTTTAAATGGTTAGGCTGGACTGATGGGTTTCCGCCTCCTTCTCTTTCTCAAGATTTATGTCCATCTATAGGGAATCTGCATTCAATAGTGGCATCCCCTCACATTATCCGCTTCAACACCTTTGTTGGAAGTGCAAGACAAGCTCAACTTTTCTCTCTCCTTTCTGTTCCCGCTTGTAATACCCTACCAAAACATGTGGTTAATCTTTTGAATAATTTGTTAATAAACAAAGCAATAAAATTGGGTTAGATTAATATGGTTTGATTTAATTTCCAAAAACCCTCAAAAATAGTCTTAATAATTTGCACAAGGACACTCAAACTAAGACATAGAAGATTGGACTTAGAAAACACCAAGAATTTGGAATCAGCGAAAAAACATATGAACGGCCTGCAATTAAACCATCCGAATGATGTCACAATATTAGTTACTAAAGAAGGAGATAACAAAATTTTAAGAAAGCCGTCCTAACACGCGCGGTTTAGGATAACTGTCCGAACGGTCACTATCATGCATGCGTTAATTATACGTCCAAAAGCTTAAAAAGGAAGAACCCTATTTAAGGGCCGGTAAACCCTAGATACATGTATTACTTGATGAGAGAGAGCAGAAAAGGAAAGAAACCCCTAAACTAATTAGTAGTGATATTCTGATCATGTAGCAATACATTCCAAGCGCCACACTTTAATGGACAAGAAATAGCATATATATATATATAAAACGTCTTCTTTGAGTACAAATAACTTACATTATCACAAGCCAACTTCTTAAAAAGGACTGAAAATAAATTACATTATCACAAGCCAACTTGTTAAAACGAAAAAAAGGATGATAAATAGAAGAAGAAGAAGAAAGATAAAAGATACACAACAGGCTATTACATCCTTCACACACATAAGTTATAACGTAACACAGATCTATAAATTAGCCTTGTCTCCCAACGAACTAGCTAGTAGATATAATCAAGGTATGCCTATGACGATGGGAATGTAAGGAATATAATAGCTAGATGGTGCTAGTCCCCACTCCCGTGGGAGAGGCAGGTCGACAGTCTTGGAAGAACCAAACTTGTTCATGGCCTTGCATTTCGCATGATCTGTGGTCGGGCAAGATGTTGAAAAGCTGAGGGGAGTGGAGATAGTGTAGGAGTTGGTCTCGTGATCATCACTACTCTTTATAATTTTGGATATCACATTTTTCCTTGTGGCATAGACCTGGATTGGACCCCCGAGAAGCTTGGCATGACAATTCTGTGGAGAAGATTTTGAAGTGCCTGAAGGAAGCTCCACTTCAAAAGAGCCATCATATTCTGTGTTTGCCATAGCCAACTTTTTCACTCCATCACACTTCACCAGAACCTTAATGCCTGTTAAAAAAACCATCAAGAGTGTAGAAGGTTTAGGTACTTGAGTCTAGATCAATTTATCTATAGTTTTATTTTTTTTTAACCGGATTGAGTATCCGGGGCTATATATATATATATATACTCGGAACCTTTTTAAGATAGGATTACTTTGTGTATTCACTTAGTCACTCCTGTTAGGTAAACTCGGGACTCATTCATCACACCTCTCTCAGCATGAACCAGTTGAGTCATGGGCTTCGCCTTAAGACTGGCCCAAAAAAATAGTTTACACTTAGTGATTTTAGAGCCTAGAACAATGAGGAGTACTCAAAGTCCCATACTTTCTCCAAGGAAATTAAACCAACCCCTTGGAGTTCTTATATATATGTTTTGAATACATATACTTCAGCAAATCTTCATGATTCATGTTTATTCTGCGATCCATAGCTAAAATATAGTTTAATTTCTATGCAGTTTTGATTTATGCACTACAGTCTACACTATATAACGTTACAGTAAAATTACCTCAATCTCCCTGAATAATGCTAACAAGATGTCAAAAAAAAAAAAAATTGTTTAGGACTTCATGCATGTAAATCATGGGAGGGAAAAAGTTAGGACAAACCGGAGAAGGCATGATTGTGTTTGCAATCAAGGCAAGAGACCTTAGCCTTCACAACTTGGCATGTTGAAAGCTGAATTCTAGCAAAAGCCAGTACAAAGAGAAACGCTGTGATCAACTTAGGGAACGCCATGGAAGCAAACACAGACAGAGATCAGATGAATGTGAAGTTTGAAGATAAAGATGGCAATGTTAATTAGAGAGCACAATAATATATAAGGTTTCTGAAGATGGCCATGATAAATGAAGGGCCCCAAGGCAGATATTAGTGGTTGGAATCCTTAAGACGTGCATTTATTTCATCACTTCCGAAGTTAAAACGAGCATGAGAAATCCACTTCAGCATCATATATATGTACAAGGTACACGTATGTAGTTAGGACTGCATTCGAGTTAAGTCGAGTCGAGCATTAAATATTTAAATTTAACTCATTTAATTTTATTAAGAATATGAGTCGAATTTATTATCGAGTTAAATATTATGTTCAAATTTGACTCATTTATTTTTTGAACAAATTCGATCTTATTCAAGAACAGCTCAATTAACTTATTTATTTCTTATATAATTAATTAGTTATTCTTAAACTTTTATCAATTGAGTTAATTAATTTAATTAACTTGAATCTTAAATATTCTAATTTTGAGTTTATATGTATGTTTTATAATATGCATATACACAAACACACATATCCATATATACTCACAAATACTTATGTGCATACAAATCTCTAAAACTTTCACAACAACAATAATTCAAATTATATTTATTATATTAAGAAGATAAATTTATTGTACTTAAGATGACTAGAGCCATCAAAAGAGAAAGGGTGGGTGAACATTGGCTGCAGAAGTGTGGTGTATATTACGACCCTAGTGTCTCATATGAGTTAAATACAATCTTAATCATATTTATATCAATTGTTGAACATCTTCTCTTTGTATGCCAATTTTTAAGAATGAGTTATACCCAAACAGGAGTGGAGCCAAGCTCAAGCTTGGAGAGGTTGTAGCTCTCCCATCAAAATTTTGTAATTCCCCTTAAATTTTTTATTTTTATTTTTTAAAAAAGTATATCCTAAAAATTTTACTTTTTTTCTTTTTAAGTTTTACCCCAAACCTAAAATCCTAGTTCGCCACTGTACCTAGGTATGTATCACAACACTACTGCGCTACAACAGTTTTTCGCAGATTTGACAATTTCAGACCAAGCTTGTCAAAAGAAATAATTTTCAAAGTCAGTCCACGGGATCTAGCAGTACTACAAGAAAGTTATTAATTAGAGTTTTTCGTGTGAGCAACCGAGACACGTTACCTAAAAACATTGTACTAACGAGTTTTGGCAAACGACACGTTGGGCCTTTTTAGTCCTACCCGTCTAAATAGGATTAGTGTTTTTTATCAGGGAACAAGTCGAGTAAAATAGGCATGATCTCGAGGCAAAGAGGGACAAAAATCTGTTTGGCCAAACTTCAATTTTATATGGTCTCCCCATTACTAACACATTTTTTTTTTAAAAAACAAATTATATCATTTTTTTTAAAATAAAATATAAAACACTTCTAAAAAAAAAAAAGTCAATATACCATTTTCAAACTATCACTCAAATGATAATGTTCCTGCCAAGCTATTAATTGTGACAATGTTTCCTCAAATTATCAAACAATTGTTAATGTTCCCCTAAAGCAAATAAAAAGACAAAAATAACCTTATAAATTTTTAAATAGATAAAAATACTCATATAAATTCGAAATAAATAAATAAATAAATTTTTAATTTATTTTTTAAAACGAAAATCTTTATAATTTTTTTCTTTTAATTTTAAATTTGGTCAATTGGGTGGTAGTGTCTTATTTTATTTTTTAATTTTGAGTTTTATTTTTTCTATAGTTTTTTATTTTATTTTATTAAGGGTATTTTTGTCATTAGGAAGACATTAACAATTGTTTGATAGTTTGAAGAGAACATTGTTACAATTAAATGTTTGGTAAGACATTGCCAATTAAGTGATAGTTTAATGAGAGTATGTGGACTTTTCTCAAAAAAAATAATTATTATGAACATTTGGTAGCCCTAGTAGTTGCCATGAACTTCAAAGGGCTCCGCAATTGCTTCCAAAAACTTTAAACGGTCCCGTGGTGGCCACCATGAACTTTCGGCGGCGACTACATGAACTTATGGTGACCTCGCAGTGGTCGCCAAGAACTTATGCAGGCCTCATAGTAGCCGCCATGAACTTTAAGCAACCTCACGGTGGTCGCGATGAACTTTTAGCGGCCTTGTTGTGGCCACTAGGAACAACAGGCAACCCTACAATAACCGTCCAATCTGTCTGGCCACCTTGCAATGGCTGTAATGACCATCTAGTGTGGACACCGCAGTGGCTAGCTGCCACCAAGCATCGACCACTATGGGTATAAATTATAATAGTTTTTCTTTTTCTTTTTTTTTTCTTTTTTATTTTAATTTCTATGAAAACTCTTCAATTTTTTTATTTTCAAAAACACTTCTACAAATTTTCCTACTACAAATTTTTGTTTATAGACTCCCCATACAACACTTTTTTCAAATATAACCCTCACCAAATCAATTCAAAGTTTACCTTTTTTTTTTAGACTTACAAAAAAAAAAAAAGTTTACCTTTTTCAAAACTTTACAAACCAATCTTGGTGAACAAGTTTTCGCCCCATCGCGCCTTTCATGACCTTAGGAATATTAGAATATTACTTAAATAATTAAATTATTTGTTCTTATAGATTTAAGCTGTTTAGATAAATATTTCACGTGTTGGACCTCATTTATTATGAAGGGGATTTTGAGCCTACACATGCTTCATCATTTTCTATCAGTTTAAGCTTTTTGAGATAATTAGTAATTTAACATAGCATCAGAACAAAAGTCATGAGTTTAAACATTGTATCCATAATTCATCTTTTATTTCAATTAAATATTCTACATGATGAGCTTTACTTATTAATGAAAAGTTTGAATTCACATATAAGAAGAATAAGATCATTTCCATTTCATGTGAAATTGAGAGAAGCCATTCCATAGTTAATATTTTATTTTGTTGTATCTAACATTGTATATGATGTCATATCATTTAAAATTTTTAAGTGACATAGTAACATATTAACTTAGAATATTAATTAAATAATTAAATTCACTTTTTTTTCTATCTACTTAAATTTTCAAAATAACTAATGAATTAACAAATGAAAAAGTAAAGTAAGGAACATCCTTTAATTTATTAGACAATGATTTAGTGATTATTTATACAATTAATTGAACTACGATCTATTAGTCTTAACAATATTGTATTAACTATTCATTTTTTTCATTTATATATTCAACATGAGATTATACAACATTTAGTCACTCATACATGAATCACTCCAACAAGTAGTGAAAGCATTTGTTATATGCATCAACAGAATTTTTGTTATGATGATTTAATATGATATCAAAATAAAAATTTAAGAATGGTAGGTGATTGTATTTCTTGCTGTTAAAATTGAATAAAAAAAGAAAGAAAAAAGAAAAAGAGACGATGAATTATTTAAAATTTAAATACAATTAATAAAATAATTGAAAAGACAATTGCATCAACAGCTAGCATGGATTCCTTGCCTGAATGCGAAGGAGAAAGTAAGAAGAGTGACATAAATTCCTTCGCTGAATGCGATGATATAGTTAATGTGGTTGGTGAAGGATACAACCAACCACAAGGTAATGCTCCCAAAAGTTGTACAGAGTAGAGATCAAAGTCAAATGTAGGTAAGAGCGCCTGCATATCGTGGAGACACCTGTTGCCTTTTTCTGCAATTTCTGACACTGTGACATTGATCAAACAATTCAACTTTACTTCGATTTTATCTCTTTGCAGGAAGTAGAGTCTTTTGTGTTCTATGGTTGAAAATGCATGGAGAAATGAGATATTCTTTAGAGAAAAGTTAAGCTAGCGTTAGCGTTAGATTAGTCAAAAACCCTTTTAAATGGCATGCAAATTGCAAAGGAACACCCGTGAGCAGTAGTTTTCTTTTGATTTTTCTTAAAATTTTAGGAAATTTGGCTAATTTTTAAGTTTTTTTTTTAAGGAAATTTTAAAAAAGTAATTTGGTTCTTAAATTTAAGTAAAATATAAAAAGAGTCGTTGTTAGTACTCTTATAAAAGGGAAGGAAAATCTACTAAATGTGGGTTTTTGAGAATCTTTCTTAAATTTACGAGCAATAGCAGTAATTTTTTTAAAATTTTCTTTGAATTTAGAGAATTAAACTATTTTTTATTTTCTATTCAAATAAACTCTACAATAGTTTCACTTATAATTTATTTATACCATTTAAATATTCTTTCAAATAAATATTAACAAAAAAAAAGGTCATTTAAATGTTTTTTTAAATAAATGTTAAGGAAAAGAAAAAGCTTCTTTTTTTTTTTTGAATAAAATAATGGATAGGCTACTTGTATTTAGGTATCATTAGCTTTTGGATCTCTTGAGTTTTCCTTATTTTAGAAAACACCAAATGAGTTTGTTGCATTTTTTTTTTTTAAAGATTTTTTCTTATATTTAGGAAAGATAATAAGATTTAAGAACGTTAATAAAAAAATGTTTTTTTTTCTTTAGTATTTGTTTGAAAGAATATATATATAAAAAGGATAAGAAAAGCTTACGTATATTTTATTTAAATATAGAAAAAAAATAAAATAAAAAAGATATTAGTAATCTAAATTTAGTAAAAATCTAAAAAAAAAATTGCTGACAGTGCTCTAAAACGGCTGTAGGAGCCGTTAATAACAAGAGAAGAGAGTCCAAAAGTGTAGGTCCACATGCATCTCACCCACAGGTAGTAGACCAGTTTCAATAACTCCTAACAAAGATTGCTACAATTGTCAGTTGGGGCTGTTGAGATTAAATGTTGCGACACGGGTGAGTCAGGAGTAGCCAAACAACTGTTATAGAACCATGTGGCAAGTGGACACTGATAGTTCCCCCTCTTTGCCCTATGATCCTGTCAAAAAAAACTGTTAGGATTATGACAGACAATCAATATTCAGGTCACCAACAGCAACAGGTTACAAAAGTCTTGAATAAACGACAGCAACGAGGTAGATTGATAGGTTTCGAAGGAATTTAGACCTTTAGAATGATAGAGGAAATATAAACTTTTAGACAAACAAAAGATTTTGGGATCATTTTCTGCATAGTTTTTCATTATTTCATTACTTAAATAGAAAAGATTACAACCAGTAAAATATGAGTACAATCACTTTCTTAAAAGGTAATCCTCCTATAAAGTATTTTATCATTACTTGTGGTGATTTAGTAGCCTTAAAAATCTCTAAAATAGTTGGGTATATACTAGGGTGAGAGTTTAACTCTCGAAATGAGAATCTTCAATTCTATTAGTATTAGCCGCCTTAAATTTCATTGATGCTCTGATGGGACTAGGTCAAGTTATATAATTTAGTCAGACTTAAGGAAGCGTCTGCACTTCACACCATCTAGGTCCTTGTGCGGTTCTTAGCGAGTAGCTACTACTATAGTCATATCCAATTAGAATATTCACAATTAGTTTCTCCCACCTACCTTTTTTTAATTAGAAGTATATATATACATACTATATATAATAGTATATATAGTATATATATATCATATTTTTTGACCATTAATATCTGCTCCGCTTGCATTTCTTAATGAAGTTTAATTCTATTTTCATACACAGCCACCATCTGGAAATAAGGTTGAACTGCAACAACATGATCAGCACTGTGTACAAGTGTGATCTTTTTTTTTTTTTTTTTTTGTGACTGTAGAAGTGAGTCTGAATCAAGTTCTTATCTACTCCTACAAGCTGCCACACTGCCCATACGCGGCTTACGTTCTGCAACTCTCCATTGATAATAGTTTTACTGTTTTAGTAACTCAACATTCTTTCCAAAAATTTCCAATATGGCCATTTAATTCCATTTTTAGGCTGTTTGACCCTATTTACAATTTCAATTTAGATGGGTCGAAAATCCATTTTATGAAGTTCATTGACGAATCCCCACCTGATTGTATGCCTTGGCCCAAAGATTTGATTCCTAATTAATTGTTCAATATCCTCTTATCAAGTAATTACGAGCTGGGATATCACTTCTCTGTTGAAAAAAACAAAGAAATAATTAAAAAAAATATCTAAATAGATATAGAGAAAGAATAAATAATCGAATGTGGAGCTGAAATATCACTTCTCGACAGTTGAAAATATATAATATTTAAATGATTATAAAGAAAGAATAGATAATCAAATGTGGAATGGATTTGAAAATTCTTTAACTAGAATAGAAAAAATAACCTTTTTAAAATTGGATAGAATTTTACATAATCGGATGCAAATGCTCTTATACACCTTTCATTTGTATTACTAAAATTACATCCAATTAATTCTATCCGCTAATTTCAGTTTCAAAATCAATAGATCATATGACTTAAAGGTAAAAAAATAAAAAAAAAAAAAAAATCAATAGTTCATATGAGAAAATGAGTAAAGAATATGTGCATAGGAGATATCCAATAACATTTCTAGAGAAACAAAACATTTGTTTTGTTATTATGATAAAAGAACAAGAGCGAAATTTTGATGTGGTTTGAAGAAGACACTACCATTATGATTTGGACTTTGACCCAACCAAAAGTTTGGGCCTTTTATTACCATGAAAAATATGTTGGTGTCTGTCATCATCTCTCTCTCTCTCTCTCTCTTTCTCTTCCTTTTTCTCTTTGACTTTGTAGATGTGCTTGTCTTCCGAGGAATGCGATGGAGTTGATTTAAGGTTTTATTAAGTAACAGCAATTAAACCATAATATATACACTCATAGCTTATCACCACTTTAAGGTTTTGTTAAAAGACAAACAATTTGAAATGGATTAAATTTTGTATTGAACCATATCTAACAGTATAATACAGCTTAAACAATTTGAAAAACTTTGTTCTGTTCGTGTATTCTCTGTTTGATCACTCTCTAATTGCAACTATCAAAAAAAAAACACAAAATCAATTCATGTCTCAAAAAGAAAAAGAGCTATGATCATATATACCAGTCATAACAATCTTCAACAGTAGAGCTTTAAAACTGGCAGTATGATATCTCACCAATAATATTCATATGCAGAGGTGTAAG
Organism: Betula pendula; assembly: GCA_900184695.1. Classification (NCBI taxonomy): domain Eukaryota; kingdom Viridiplantae; phylum Streptophyta; class Magnoliopsida; order Fagales; family Betulaceae; genus Betula; species Betula pendula. The sequence goes on along the minus strand of FXXK01001190.1, from coordinate 131,146 downwards.
CTTAATGAATTATCATCAACCAATTTAAATCAACAATCTTAAAAATAAAATGACACCAGAAAACAAAATCCAAAGAGAACCGGGGGGTGGGGAAGGGGGAAACAAACTTCATACTATCCCTCCCTTCTGCAGTGCCACCTATACCCATACCCAGAGCCAGATTTGGCTTGGGTGCTGTAAAAAGACTACGGCATTCGGCATGTGTTGTATTTTTTCAACGGTTCAGATTTAATTTCAATTTTTTTATGAGAGAGAAAGTGAAATTAAATCTCAACTGTTGAGAAAATTACAGCACATATGTTAGTTTTTTTATAGCGCCTAAACCAAATCCGAGCCAGAAAATGAATCCAATACGAGCCAACATAATTTTCCTCCCCAGTATACACAATTTCAAACTTAACCAACATTCTGCCAAATAATACTCCATGATATTTTGGATTTCAGAATAGAAAGCGATAGAGACCTCAATCCACAAGAGTGTCGCAGGTGCTTATTACTTTCTGGATTAACAGCTTCTATACCACATACAAAAAGGAATGGGCATAAAATCCATACAACCACTATCCATGGGAAAGGTACGAAAAGGAGACCTCGACACCAATCAAATTCACTTTTTATAAAAAGAAACCATCCTATTCACAGATAAATCACCAGGCTCCACAAAGTGGTCTACCCATTAGTTCAAAAAATTCTAATCCACCAATCAATCCATCATCAGTAATTGAAATGCAACCTCAAATCTCATCTATAAGGCATCTCCAATACTTTAATGCAACCATATGATCCAACACGTAGGCCCAACCAATACACAACCAAATGATCATGGCAGTACCCTATTAAAGCCCACTGTTTTTTGCTTTTTATCAAAAAAGTAAAAGTATTAACAAACAACTCAACAAATAAAATACTTATACTTACAAAATACTCAAAACTACTTTCACCTTATTGTCACATCACAATCAAAAAATAAAAAGCACATTCTAAAAAGCATTAGCAAAATACCTGAAAGAAGACAACTGCAAATGTTCTTTTTTGGGTCAGAAGCAGCCATGGCCATAATTTCAAAAATTTGCCATCCACCCAGCACCAAGAACTCTTCAAGAAGACTACTGCCGCAAAAGTAAATTGCAGTATCATTGAGCAGACCATGGAGAAACAATTATTTAGGATGATTAAGAACACTTTAGAAGCAGCCAACCCTGCCTCTCCCAGTGGTGCACCTGCAAGAATATCACGACCGCAAAGAATTCACTGCCATGGCCAGCCGGGGTAACAGGATTTAGAAATTTACCGGCCTATCCAGCACCAAGAACTATTCAAGAAGACCATTGCCACAAATGTAAGCTGCAGCATCATTGACTGGGAAATTGAGAAACAATTACCCCGAATGCTTAAGGAGAGAAGTCCACCCCCCCTACCCTCTTTCTGGGTACTTTTTCCCATTAATTAGTATAAACAGCAGAAAACACCCGTTCTTCACCAAATGTCTGAAACTCTAAGCTGACTGTTTTCTAAGCAATTTGGGAAACGGGTTACAAGAAAACAATAACCAAAAGGGGGTGGGCTCCCCAACAATAAGCCCAAATAGAAATATTATGCTTGAAGTTAATACAATTTAGAACTAGGAAATAGGCCAAAATATGGCCTGGTCTTTTGTATCTTGGGTTAAAAGCCAAGAAATGGGCTGCATGATACAGTTTCTAAAGCGGGTGAAGAAACTAGCCTGAAAAAGTCTCAACATTAAGAAATAGGCACTGAGATGTAGGGAGACAATATCCCATGGAACAACACAACAAAGCCACAAAACAACCAAAAGACTGCAACTCCGGTGAAGAGGAGGGGGTGTGGAGGCGCGTGAGGCCCACACGCCGGTGAAGAGGCTTAAATGGTGCAACAGGGAGGCTGGAGATGGCCTGGGGCGCGCGTTTGAGGAGGTGGTTGACGGATGAAACCAGTTCTGAATTGAAAAAACCCAATCTACTTTTCATGGATGGAGCGTGGGGCACACTCCCGATGGAAAAGGGACAACGGTGAGGAGTGGAGGCCAGAGAGGGAGGAGAGGAACCGAGCTTGAGGCAGTGGAGGACGTGGGGTTGTCGTTTGGTAAAAACTATCATCTAAATCTAAGACCAACTTATCATGATAACTAATTTCAATCAAGTTCCACAAACATGACACCTCGTGTTTCCATCACTAAGTGCATACCTAACATAATCACCACACTAAAAATGTAATTAACACATGAAGATTGGCTGTGGATTCCAAAATTATGTCTTACTCCATGAGCACTGCAAATATGCTTGAAAGTTGGAGCAGCTTAAGTATCAATGATACAGATAACACATCAATTAAAGTGTTCATTGTTATCTCAAGCATTTGCACTATTGGGTATGACAAAGAAATCCAAACCAACTTCTGTATAATAAAGCAAAGAAAGCTGCAAACATCTGTGATTATTTTAAGTCACAAACTGACTAGGCCCTTGCTAGACTTGTGTATTTCCTACTTCAAGACTAGAACTCACATGATAACCCCTAAAGAAAAGAGGAGGGAGACACTACAAAGCTTCCAAAAAGAAGTATAAGAGTTGCATTTGGATTAATCAGATTAACCCCAATCGATAAAGGCATGACAAACACATAGTGCGTTTGGTACTGCGATTCCGCATACCAAAAGTGCGATTTTAAACCTAATCGCATAAAATGTATCATTTGAAAGTGCGTTTTTTAAAATAGCATGATTTTAAAAGTTAAACTATGATTTTCCAAACACTTAACTGTGTTTTTAAAAATCGCATATTTTAAATTGCACGCTTTAAATTGCAATCCCAAACGAACTAAAAATTTTAGATGCTGTGTACATTACATCCAAGTAGTTGACATCTATGTATATGAATATGAAGATAGATGTTGTAGGTTGATACATGTTAAATCCATAATCTTTACACACAACATTAACAAAATAGGGTTAGAGTAGAAAGTATATTATGTCTTTCTCATATATATTTGCCTACTTCAACTGTAACTCACCGTTAAGAGGACAATCTTTTTTGAGAGTAAGATTGTCTTACTACTAGAATTCAAATACTCAAATTCTAGTAGTAAGACAATCTTACTACTAGAATTTGAGTATTTGAAATTGGAAGGAACTGAAGGCATATTAACAAGTAACCACTTGTAAGCAAAGTGTTACACACTCTTCCACCATGAACCACAGTTGCTGAATGTAGGCTTTTGCTTTCATCCCAAGAAATAAACAATCTAACATTCGAAAGGTCTAATTTTCTGTTCTTTTCTTTTTTCCCGCAAATTTTCTCAGAAACCAAACGAAACACCATTCTTCCCCTAAAAACAAATACTTGATGATTAAACCAAACACTTACACTTGCACATATAATTGTCAATGGACCATAATATAAAACAAAAATAAGATAAATAAAAAGGCACATTTTTCCGAGAAATTGCAGAAAAATTGAAGTCCTCAATCAAGAAAACCTGTTTGCCGCCACACCGCATTCCGAACCTGGCGAAGATCTCTCCCCTTGAGCGTCCTCCCGGCGCCTTCGAGCACCGAGAACGCGAGCATCGGCGACTGCGTTCTCGCCACAATCTCGTGCGGGGGCAACATCTCGCCGTCCCCGCCGCCGTCGTCGTCATCAATGTCGTCGAAGTCGTGGTGCCTCAGCATCGCACTCGACAGTACCGGCACGTTCACCGGCGCCGACTGGTACTTCACAGAAGAAGGAAGCGCCAGTCGTTCCTGCAGCGGCTTGGGGATCGCCGGGATCATACGTGAGGATGAGGAGGACGACGAGGACGAGGACGAAAACGAAGCCTTGTGGTACAAATTAGAAACGTTTCGGAGGCTCGGGGACGAGTCGTTCTCGGGGAGCACCGCGAGGATTCCGAAACTCTCCGTCTGCGCGAAACTCTTGTGGTGGTGGTGAGGGTTGTGGTTGTGGCGAGGAGTGGAGGAGGCGGAGGAGGGAGGGGTCGAGTGGTTGTGGTGATGTTGGTGGTCTGGTTCGGCATAGTCACCGGTCCAGAACACGTCGTCCTCGTTGAGCTCGACGACGGCGTTTAATGTGGTGGCGGTGGAGGAGGAGGAGCTAGGGTTTTCGAGGGGCGCGTGGGGGAACGCGCCCAGGAAGCGGTCACTGGACGTGGATTTCCGTGGGCGGAACCGGGTCGGGCCGTTGAGCTCCATGCGGGTCGTCCTGTTTCAGAAAGCGGTGGCGTTTGCGTGAATTTGGAGCGTCCACGCTGATAGACTTTAGAGAGAGAGAGAAAACGAAGAGTGAGTGGTGGTAGGAGAGGGTTATATTCGGTATTCCGTACTATCTTCCGTTATTCTCGTAGGCACTGTACCAAATGTAAACCGTCAATGCTGTGGATACAATGGTGGTCTAGCCTGATTCCTATAACCAACGGTATGGATTATGGACAGATGAAGATACGATTGGGGTTGACATAAACGTCGGATAACGGTGCGGGCGAGAAGGTAGTTCCTTTTTTGAAATGGAGCGAATCCGAGTGGGACCCGTCAAAGGATCTCTTTTTTTTTTTTTATTATTCAGAAAGGATCTATAGATTCTTGATGCTTTATGCTTGGTCCGGCAATTTCAATGCGTATACGACGAGTCGCGCACTTGGTAACGATCATGGAGTCCGAATGTCCGATCAAAGGAAGTATGGAATATGATTTTACCAGGCCTTTTATATTTTCCTAAATCTTGTGAAGTTTAGAAATTTTATTAGGTTTCTTTTTTTTTTTTCATCATCAAACCGGGAAAATGACAGATCGGATCAAAACACCAAAAAAAAAGTGAGTTTTTAATAATAAATCTAAAACAAAAATAACAATATAAAAATACAATTAAATAGTAAAAAATAGGCCAAATAAGTGACCTCATCGACTCTAAAGGACCACATATAACAGTTATCATTTTAAAATAATCGCAACCGTAATTGCTAACCATAACCAATGCTTATGCAATTATTGAAGACCATTTAAGCATTTATTATCCGCTAACCGCTTTTTAATTAATGTGTCTCTTTTAATATTTTGGACATTTTTTTAGGCCTATATTAAGATTATAATTTTTTACTTTAAGCTTTGAAATGCAAACGATATTTCAGCATATTAATAGACAAGTTACAATCATTAGCTGCACGTTTCTCCGCATGTTGTTGCTCTATAAAAGAAATGGTAATTTAAGATTAGCATTGTTCTTCATCTTCTCTTACGCTGTAGATATCAGATTATCAATCTAATATAAATGGTGTAATACTCCATGCTATATCATATTATTAATCTAATATGAATGGCTCGATCGGTATTAGGGAGTGCCTATAGTTTTTGCCGTCTAGGCTCTTCTTGAGTGATGCCCCGTGAATAGATGTTATTATGGTCATGCTGTAGGAACTAACAATTTAGATTTTCTTCTTACTGATCTTCAGGAGTTTGAAGCTGTATTTATAATGAACTGTACAAGAGTTGTTATTGAACTATACTAACTTTACAATCCTAACTAGAACTACACTAGCTTTACAATTCAAACTAGAATTTAGTTTATCTGCATGAGTTGTTTGAGTATTACTCGATATAGTCTTTGTGTATACGTGATTGACTCCAACTATAACTCATCTTCAACACGCCCCCTCAAATTCAATGTTAAGAAACGAACGTTGAGTTTAGAGCAAAGAGTAATGAACCGAGTTGATACAAGTGACTTGGTGAAAATATCTGCAATTTGATCTTTACTTGAAATAAACTGTACTTGTAGCTCTCATGACGAAACTTTTTTCCGAACAAAATGACAATCAATCTCATGAAATACGGGATTAGTCGAGAGATACGTAGCACCAATGTGATAACACCAAAGAATTGGACACTGAGGTTGGGGAATCCCAATTTCTGCAATTAGAGAGGAAAGCCAAGTGAGCTCAGTTGTTGCCGAAGCAAGTGCACTGTACTCGACTTCGGTGCTAGATCGAGACACCGTTGTTTGCTTCTTAGTGGACCATGAGACCAAGTTAGAGCCTAAATAAATACCGTAACCCCTCGTTGATTTTCGGTCATCCAAGCATCCTGCCTAATCCGCATCAGAGTAGGCAAAAAGAGTGGTGTGAGAGGACTGTTGAATAAAAAGACCATAAGTAACAGTCTCCTTTAAATACTAAAGGATTCTTTTAACGGCTGTCCAATGAGTGATTGTAGGTTGCTGTATGAATTGACAAACTTTGTTAACAGCAAACATAATGTCAGGACGAGTGAAAGATAAGTATTGTAGTGAGCCAACAATACTTCGATAAAGGCTTGGATCCTCAAAAGAGTCCCCATCAAATTTATGAAGATGATGAGCATAGGACATTGGGGAGGTAGCCGGTTTTGCTGTGAGCATATTAGAACGTTGTAGAAGAGACATAATGTGGCGCCCTTGAGAAAGAAGTAAACCATGCAGCTACCTAATAACTTTTGCTCCCAGGAAGTAGTGAAGGCTACCAAGGTTTTTAACTGCAAATTCCAACTTAAGTTGATGTAGCAAATCAGCAATAGCTTGAGAGGAGGAACTTGTCAAAATTATATCATCAACATAGATGAGAATATAAATGCAATAATCAGGTCTTCACATAAAAAATAGGGAGGAATCAGCTTTGGAAGCGACGAATCCGAGTTGCAACAACTTGATGCTCAAACGTGAGAACCACGCCCGTGGGGCTTGCTTTAGCCCATAGATTGCTTTCTAGAGAAGACACACATGATCTGGAAAATTTGGATGTGTGTAGCCAGGTGGTTGTTCCATGTATACCCGTTCTTGCAAGTGCCCACGCAAAAAGTCATTTTGAATGTCGATTTGTTTGAGGCACCACTTGGAAGAAACAGTTAGAGAGAGTAATAGCCATATGGTGGTTTGTTTGACCACGAGACTAAAAGTATCATCAAAGTCCACACCGGATTGTTGATGATAGCCCTTTGCCACTAACCGAGCCTTGTATCGCTCAATGCCACCATTCGTATTTCTTTTGAGCTTGAAGACCCATTTACATCCAATGATATTCACGGATCGAGTAGGGGAAACAAGCTGCCATGTGTTATTCCAAAGAAGCGCATCGAACTCCAAATTCATGGCCTCACGCCATTTGGCACTTTCGACTGCTGCTGTAAAAGAAGTAGGTTCCTGTTCATCATTAGAAGAAACTGTAGCCATTAATGCTCGTGATATAGGATACTGAATTGTGTCATCCATAAACTTCTTGGTTTGCTAATATCATTTTGGGAGCGAGTGCGCATCACATCAGTCCGACTTAGAGGAGGATGGGTGGCCGAATTTGGTGAAGAGGGGGAGGGATGGCAAGGATGGAATATCAGATGGATGGGATTAGATAAATTGGGCATGGAATTGGAATGGTCTGTAGGACAAGAAGGAATGGAAGAACTAGGTATGGGTTCGGTGGTATGTTGCATAGTGGACAAAGGAATGGGGTGTGGCGCGGGACTCAAATGGGTGGAACTAGAGGGTGGGTTTTCGTGATTAGACAAAGGAACAACAGGTAGTGGTGTGGAAAGTGGAAAGGGACGAGAAATTAGAACATCTAATTGTGGAGGATCTAGAGTGGGAGGGGACCGGTTAGAATAGTAAGGGAAACAGATCTCGTCAAAAATAACATTGTGAGATACGTAGACACGTTCAGAATCTAAGGCACGATAAATTTAGCCTTTGTGAGAGGCACTATATCCCAAGAAAACACATGGGACAGGCCAGAAGTTGAGTTTGTGCTTATTATATGGTCTAAGACAAGGCCAACATAGGCACCCAAAAACTTTAAGAAAACAATAATCAGGAGGAGTTTTGAAACGAACTTCAAAAGGAGATTTATTTTGGAGAAGAGGAGTGGGCATTATATTAATTAAAAATGATGCAATTTGGAAAGCCTCCACCCAAAAGAGTTGGGGCATGGATGCGTGAGCTAAAAGAGATAGCCCAACTTCAACTATGTGCCTATGTTTACGTTCAATTGCCCCATTTTGTTGATGGGTATGCAGACAAGAAATGCGATGAGTGATTCCGCATTTTTGAAGGTAAGGAATGAGAGCACGAAACTCCCCTCCACCATCGGTTTGAAGCATTTTTAATTTTTCTGTCAAATTAACATTCAACATTAGCTTGGAATTTTAAGAAGACCGAATGCACATCAAATTTTGCAACAATAGGAAACACCCAACAAAATTTACTAAAATTATCTAAAACGATATATAATAGCAAAAACCATTTGTTGAAAGAACTGGGGCAGGACCCCAAACATCACTAAACACCAAATCTAAAGGAAAACTAGAAACATAAGTAGACGAAGTAAAAGGAAGACTATGGCTCCGTGTTGCTTGACAAGAGAGCTTTATTGGAAGTGAAATGGAAAGGGAAACCAAACTGAGATATAACACGTCGAACGACCTGGAAGGCAGGGTGTCCAAATCGATGATGCTATTGAGAAAGACTGTTACGTTCACCAAAAAAAGGCTTGAGGAGAAGCTGAGGAGGAGGCCGAGCCAGGCATAGGATAAAGACCATCCTTAGTTGGACTGGTGGGGAGAGTTGATCCCGTTGCTAGATCCTTAACATAAAAGCAAGAATGGTGAAAATCAATAGAAACATGATTATCTATAGCAAATTGATTGACAGAAATAAGGTGTTTTTGTATTTCAGGAACATGAAGAATATGGGGAAGACGAAAGTTACAATTAGGAGAGGGAAAAGAAGAAGAACCAATGTGGTGAATAGGCAAACCTTGGTTGTTTTCAACCTGGACTTTGTCTGACCCAGTGTATTCCTCAACTCCCAAAGTAAGATTAGCAAGATCCAAAGTTATGTGGGTGTTGGCACCCGTGTCTTGATAACAAGAGGGATCTACACTTTGTTGTGGGGCAGCAAGATAGGCCTGAGCGATGGAAGGAGAAGGACCTTGAATAGAAACATCAAAACGGCGGTAGCATTGCACAACCGTGTGGCTAGGCTTGTGACATAGTTGGCATATGGAGCAGGTACCACCAGAATTTGGACCAAGACCGAGAAGCCCATGTCCACCACCTCACCCCCTTCTCCTTGACCTGCCACCCGTAGACATAGGTGCACGAGTAGGAAAATAGTTTTGTCCTGAAGAAAAGTTATTGTTGTGCCCACGATTGGACTAAGATTGGGTAGCCCAATTTTGCAGAGGGGCCATGAGTATCGGAGGTAGCATGAAGGTGTTCCATCCATTGTTTGTGACTTAAGAGATGGCCGAACAACTCATCAAGGGATATTGGATCAAGCCGAGTCGTCACTAATGTCACCAGAGAATCATAATCAGAGTTCAACCCATCAAGGAAATAGGAGACAGTCTCACATTCTTGAAGGAGTTGATGAATGGCAGCAAGGTTGTCGGCAAGGAGCTTGACCTTCTAAAAATACTCACTAATGGAGAGATGACCATTCTTGACGGTGGAGAGTTGGTATTGGAGTTGCATAATCCGGGCTTGAATTGAGTGGAGAACATCTAGATAAGAGAATCCCACAAGGCACTGGAGGTGGACAGCCCAACCACCTGGGAGACCAAGGGCTCAGAGAGGGTGGAGATTATAGTAGAGAGGATCATTTGATCCTGGTGAACCCAGGCTCGATAGGCCGAATTGGGTGCCTAAGAGGTAACACCAGCTATATCGACAACTATGACGGAGGAGGGACGCGGTGGGAAGTGTTAGGATTCTCGATCCTTCTCTCCCCAAATCCTACTAATTTCCCCTATATTTGGGCAACACACTTATTTCCATATAGAGACCATTGCTTGCTCAATACGGTTTTCTTGCTTGTTACGTTTCTTATTTCCATAATAAGCTTTTGTCTTGCTTGCTATGTTTTTTATTTCCATGTTAAACTCCATTGAAGCTCCTATAAATAATTGTAGATGCCGTAGGGCAAATCATCAATGAGAATTACCTTTGTTTAAAGCAAGAATTGGAGGCCCGATCCCCTCGAAGTGATCATATCCCTTCTCTTTCTTTCTTATTTTCAATTTAATTTCTGATAGATCCCTAGGATCCTATCATCTAGTATTAGAGCATTCTTTCTTGGGAGGGTCATTTGTTGCTGAATATTTTTTCTCCCATTCTCCTTGGCGATTTCTCTTCCCTGTTGCTGTTCTCGCACTGCCGTTGGGATAGTAGTGAAGCCGTGACGTGTTGGGCGCTCCTCAAAGAAGTTTTGAACATCACAAAGGCTACTTGGGGCTGTTTATGCGTGAACTGTGTTGCTGGAGGGTTTTGTTGGAGAAGACAAGGGCTGTTTGGCTACAGGCTAAACCTACTTAGGTGTGTGTTAGTTTATTCCTATTCCGGTACAAGAATATCTTTATTCTCATTTGGGGCTAGGAATTATTCTAGTTTGATAGTAGAACTGCACTGTTTGGCTACGGGTTCAAGTTACACTTAGTCCTGATTCTGTTATTCTGCGGATAGCCTATTTCGGATTAAAAAAAGAAAAAGAAAAAAGAAAAAGAGAGTATATCTTTTATGCCCTACACACGCAACCAAAAGCGAGTGTTAGGAATTTCTAATTTGACAGCTTATTCCATGGCTTCCGGTAGCAATCCCCCTCATAAGGAGGATACTTCATTGGAGTCTCGATTTGACTCGGGGTTTTTAAAGCAATTAAAGGAGCTTATTGCTCAAGTCATCCAAGAAGAGCGCAGTACAGGTCCACTCCACCTCAAACTCCACTTGCACCATGTCATCACAAGCATGACCACAGCTTCCCGCGCATGAAGATGGACTTTCCTCGGTGGGATGACGACGATCCATCTGGTTGGGTTTCCCGAGCAGAACGATTTTTTTCGTTTCCATGGAACATCAAAAGCTTCCAGAGTTGACATTGCATCCATCAATCTTGAAGGGGAAGCCGTTCAATGGTATGATTGGTTTGAGGCAAGTCATGGGATGCCCACTTAGGGACTTTTGTGAAATGACTTCTTGTACGATTCGGCCCTTCTGCCTTTGAGGATGTCGATGGTGAATTAGCCAAGCTCCACCAAACCTCCTCAATGAGTGAATATCAAAGCCGATTTGAGCGCCTCGCCAACCGTGCCCGCGATTGGTCTGAGAGACAATTGATCGGTACCTTTGTTAAAGGTCTCCGACCTGATATTAGAAGAGAAGTCAAAACTTATCGGCCACGCACCATAGTAGCAGCCTTTTCATTTGCAAGAGTACATGAGGAAAAGCTTAGCGAAGAGACACGTAGAACGCCCAGGGTATCAAGTCGACCAGTTGGTGGTGGCTATTCCTCAGCCCCCACACGGAAGACTGCTCGTTTGATCCAAGTAGAACTCAAGGAAAAAACTGCAAAGGGGCTCTACTAGCACTGCGACGAGAAGTGACATAGAGGGCATGTGTGCAAACAGGGGAAACTATTGATGATTGAGCCAATGGTGGAACCAATAGCATCGGAAACTGACAGTGAAGAATCCGAGCACGACGACAATGAACCTGTCCTTGACAACAGTGACGTGACTTACACTGTATGTGCATTGGCTGGCTATTCGAATCCGCAAACCATGAAGGTTAGTGGCTTCCTCAAACGCTAGCACATTACCGTCTTGATCGACACGGGTAGCACCAATAATTTTTTGGATGAAGGTATTGCTCACAAACTTTCTCTCCCTTTGAAGTGTTGCAAGCAGTTTGAAGTTAAGTTGGCAGATGGGGGCACCTTGATGTGCAAAAGTAAGTGCGCCAACATCAAACTGATTGTGCAAGATCAGGAGCTACGAGCTGATTTGTACTTATTACCCCTTGGCGATTATGAGGTAGTCTTGGGTATCAAATGGTTGAGGACTCTTGGAGATGTGCTATGGAATTTTTCCAAGTTGACTATGAAGTTTACCTTGCATGGGAACCGCGTGACATTCCGTGGGAAACGTGGTAGCAATGTCACTACTATCAATAGTCACCGGATGGAACGCATTTTGAAGAAGACCTGCAAAGGGTACTTGTTCCAATTATGCAGTGAAGTTCTGGCGCTACCAGAAGACCCTGGTTTATCAGTATCCCCATTGCTATTAGAATTTTCTGATATTTTTGCAGAACCCATCGGTCTCCCGCCCCAAAGGTCCCATGATCATCGGATTCCCCATCGCTACGTTTTTTATTTCCATGTTAAACTCCATTGGAGCTCCTATAAATAATTGTAGATGCCGTAGGGCAAATCATCAATGAGAATTACCTTTGCTTAAAGCAAGAATTGGAGGCCCGATCCCCTCGAAGTGATCATATCCCTTCTCTTTCTTTCTTATTTTCGATTTAATTTCTGATGGATCCCTAGGATCCTATCAGGAAGCTGCCATCAACATAGCCAAAGAAATCATGGCTCTTTAATAATGGAACAACGGTGGTTTGCCAAGCCAAGAAATTATCTTTGGTGAGTGTAATAGAGATGCTGCGGTGAATATTTGATAGGGATGGCAATAGAAGGGGAGAAAGCTATTGTGGTAGAACTTGTTGTAGAGGAATCTTGGGAGGAAGCCATCGGTGATGAGTTGAGTGGAATAAAGGAGTAGCTGCAACGTGTTTGAGAAAAGACCCAGGAGAAAAGAAAAAAAAAAAAGAGGATGCACGACGGTGATGTCTTTTTGGTGCTCTGATATCATGTAGGAACTAACAATTCAAATTCCCTCCTTACTAATCTTTAGGAGTTTGAAGCTGTATTTATAATGAACTATACAAGAGTTGTTATTGAACTATACTAGCTTTACAATTCAAACTAGAACTGAGTTTATCTGCACAAGTTGTTTGAGTATCACTCGGTATAGTCTTTGTGTATAAGTGATTGACTCCAATTATAACTTATCTTCAACACACGCCAAGGTAGAGTAGTTATAATTGATTGCCCCCTCCTACCATTTTTATCTTAAAAAAGAAAAAGAAAAAGAAAAAAAGAATGGCCTACGGGCATGTTTGGAAAGCTCATATTATTTAACTCAAACTTAATTCATTTAAAAGTCAATTTTTTTTTCCCAACTCAAATTACTTAACCCAACTCAAATTTTTCAATCTAACTTAAAAATAATATAATAAATAACAAATAAAAATAAAAGAAAAATAAAAAAGAATAAAAAATGGTTACACCTGGAGGTGACTGAGCCACTCGCGATTTTGAGCCACCCCCAAATATTTCGGGGTGGCCAATTCATCGCCAAATAGTTTTCAAGGTTCACTTCCAAACATTTTGGTGGTGCCTGAGCATCCTTGTAGGGTCCAATATTTTTTTTCTTAATTTTTAATTTTAATTTTTAGAATTTAAATATAATTTTTTATTCATCTTTAATTCTTTTCCAAATTTATTTGCATTCCTCCTAAACTATTTAAACATATTCAACTTCTTTTTTCCTTGGCCTTCACAAAGTCAACAAAAAGAATAATAAAAAAAGAATTAACCTAAACACCATTACTAGTAGTATTACACCCCTACAAAGTAATACTTCGTCCCGTATATATTGCCCGAATTTTTCAAAATGAAAAATTTGTAGTGTAATACTATTAGTAATATTGTAGCAATATTTTTTAAGTTAATGATATATGTTATTTTAAGTTTTTTAATGTCTATTATATTTATGTAATTTTAAATTATCATTAGATTAAAATTTAATAATAATTTATCATAAATTTAATGAAATTAATTTAAATGAACCTAAAAAAACGGAAATAGGATCCTCTCCAGTTCAAAAGAACTGGAGGGGAGCGGTCCCCCAAAATTCAGGAGCATTTTTATAATTAAAATTTTTAATTACAAAAATAACCCTTGAATTTTGCTGGACCGACTCCCCTCCAATTCCTTTAAATTGGAGAGGATCCGTTTCCAAGAAAAACGTAGGTGATAGTATCATTACTGACTGGAAAAAGGCCGACTCTTCTCCACAAAAAAAAAAAAAAAGGGAAAAGTCACATACCCCCCTCAAACTACCTACCCAATTGATAATGTCCCCCCCAAACTTTCAATTTGTGACAATGTCCCCTCCAAACTACCAACAAATGACAATGTCTCCCCCAATGGCAACAAAAGATAAAAATAACCCTACAGATTTTCAATAAGATCAAATACCCTTTTTAATTTTATTTTTTAAAAACGAAATCTTTATAATTTTTTTAAATTTTGAATTTGGCTAATTGGGTTGGAGTGTTATTTTTTTTATATATAAAAAATTGCTAGTTTTTTTTTTTAGTTTTAGTTTTTCTTAACTCCTTTTGAATTCGAAAAATAATAATAATAATAATTTCTTTTTTTTAAAAAAAAATAATTATAATTTTTTAAACGAAAATGTTTATAATTTTTTATTTTTGATTTTTGAATTTGTCCAATTGGTTGTAGTGTTTTTTTTTTTTAAAAAAAATTTAATTTATGTTTTTGTTTTTTATTTTATTTTTTAGCTTTAATCTTTTTTAGCCCTTATGAATTGTAGTTTTTTTTTTTTAAAAAAATTAGTTTTAGTTTTTTTTTGAAAGAAATTATTTTTTTTTTTATTAAGGGTATTTTCGTCTTTAGGGTGATATTGTCCATTTGTATTGGTAGTTTGGGGGGACATTGTCACAATTGAAAGTTTGGGGGGACATTGTCAATTGGGTGGTAGTTTGAGGGGGTATGTGGACTTTTCCCAAAAAAAAAAAGAAAAGGAAATTACAATAAAGGCCAAAGGGGTCCAACTTCCAAGGCCTAAATTCAAAAAATAGCAAAAGTCAAGGCACTCTTTCAGAATACAAGAAAAGTGCAGGGACCTCCGCATCAATTCACAAACAGTACTCCCCACCGCGTAAAACCCTAATTCCCAGTCTCATATAAAGCGAAGCTTTCATCTCGTAGCCAAAGCCGCACTTCCCAGGCCAGTAATCTCTCTCGCTCTGTCTGAGTTCCTCATCTACTCGAAGCAACCATGGTAAGCGAATCGAATCCGATCTTTAATCTTTTCAGCAAATCAAAGACCTATGTTTCTGTTTATTCTCTGCTTGGTTGCTGAGAAAGGTTGATAACAGTAATGAAAAAGAAGTGCGATTTTGTAGCCATTTGGATTCTGAAAGGTCAGAAAGTGAAAAAATTAAATGTTGATTTTCTTTAAATTGTTGTGCTTTTTTCTAGGCCTTCTTAGTTCGCGAAGAAAACTTCGAAAAGAATAGGAGAAGCTGAAGGCTTATGTTAAATTCTATTTAGTTGTTTTTTACTAGAACAGTTGGAATCAATTAAAAATTTGGTCTAATAGTAATCTCTCGATTCTTAGGTAATGTTTAAACTACATGTAATATCTAATTTCTGTACGCTTTTCCAACTTTTATACTCATTGAATTACCTTCTTCATGCAAGTAATTTCCTTTTTTCTTCTAGAAAAGTTCGTGTGTGCGCATGTTTTCCGTAGTCATATCTGATGATAATTTAGCCAAGTGTATGTATATCAATGTTAATATGTAGTACAGTCACGTTTGGACATATTTTGTTACTGGTCTCACTCTTTCTGGATTGCAATGGAAAAGTTCTCCGCAGTATTGTCGCAGTTACTTAGTTCTTTCATACTTTATGGTGCTGCCATTGTTTATGATGTGCTATACTGATTGGCTTTAGTTGATCCGTTTTTTGCTTGATTGTTGAGTGATAATGCACATTAGGATGTGCAAAGTTTATAGACCTCATATAACTAGGAGTCACTTCAATCTCTGTATTGATTTGGGTAGTGGGTTGGACAGACAACTTTTACCCCTCACAAAGTGCGGCATTAGTGTCATTTTTTTGAGAGAAACTGCAATCTTTGGTGTGGTAGTACCGTAGTATAGTTGGATGGAAAGCTTTATTCAGTAATTGGGCTGTTAAATTTTAGTCTCTTAGGAGATTTCATTTTTCGTAATTATCCTGGATGGAATTGGTTTGCTCCATTGCTACTCAATAGTACTCTTCTAGTCTAGGGCTATCAAAGCCATGCATGTCTTCTTTCGCACTACATAATGACTCCAGTTCAGCCTGTATCCATTTCTTTCTTACTGGTTCAAATCTTCCTTTCCCCCATATCCTTGGGGTCGCTTGTAAAAAAAACCAGAATTCAACATTTATGAGTGTATGAAATCTTGATCTTACAGAAATGATATTTAATTTTAATTTGTTTTCTTAAATTTTGGTGGGGTTCCTTAGTCGAGGCGGAAGCAAAGAGAACCAAAGGAAGAAAATGTGACCCTTGGGCCTGCTACACGTGAAGGAGAACAAGTTTTTGGTGTGGCTCACATTTTTGCATCCTTTAATGATACTTTCATTGTAAGTGTCATTATTCATTTTTGTAAAGAAGCAATTTGTTTGTCCTTCAATTATAGATTTTTTTGACCATAAATCATTTTATTGCTTGAAAAACACAGCATGTGACTGATATTTCTGGAGGAGAAACGCTTGTTCGCATCACTGGTATGTGTGATCTTATTTCTATTTGTTTAGTTTGATGGTCAATTTTTTGTCTTGCGTAGCATTTTTAGGCACAATTGCTTGCAAAGAGTTTCCACTGTTGTACATCATTTGCTATTTTATTATCTATATTCCTTTATGTAGACCTTTATGTATCTTGTTTATACTGATGAAATTTATGAAGGTGATGTAATTTTGGAACGGACAGTTATTTCTTCCTATTGGGGGCATTTCAAGTTGGTTGTTTTTTGTTAATGTTGAAGTCATGTTTGTGTCATCTTTCTTGTCTATGCTCACGTGCATGGCTTGGCCAGTGCTTGTCTGTATTCTTGCCTTCTGTTGATCTTCTCACATTAGTAAGGGTGTTTATGTTTACATCTAGAATAATTGCCATTTAGTGGTGATTTTAATCACCTCTTAAACCTTAGCATAGGAAACAAATTGAATTTCTTTATCTTTGCATGTATGCTTTTGTCCAGTAGAATTCCCATGTGGTGTCTGTGTTAGAATTTAAATCTCAATTATGGATTCCCATGAAAGGTGAAAATGAATCTTTCTTCAAAATTTAGGTGGTATGAAGGTAAAAGCTGATAGGGATGAGTCTTCACCATATGCTGCCATGCTTGCAGCTCAGGATGTAGCACAGAGATGCAAGGTTTCTCTTCTTTTCCCTTTAATTCATTACTTCCAACTTTAATTATTTGATTTTGACTTGAGCCTTGCTAAATATGTGTTTCTTCACTATAGTATTTGCTAGCTTGACCATTGTCATTCAATCCTAAACAGGAACTTGGCATCACTGCTCTTCATATCAAGCTTCGTGCTACTGGAGGAAATAAAACCAAGACTCCAGGTCCTGGTGCTCAGTCTGCCCTCCGGGCCCTTGCTCGTTCTGGAATGAAGATTGGTCGAATTGGTAAGGTTCTTACAATTTTAAATGCATGAAATCTAAGCATAATATCTGGCATTGTTTCTCCTTCTTTCTGACAGTCATTTATATGGCCTCAATTGCTTGGTGGAGGTGCGGACACCTTGAGGATTGTCTGTCTTGTATTAAGATTTTGCAAAAGTTATTTTAGCATAGAGTGAATTTCTAAGGTCGTCGACAATTAGGGCTTGTCTTTCTCGATCCCTACCCCAGTTTACCAGTACTATGTTTATCTGGATGGGCATCTGCCTGATTTTCTCTGGAACAGTGTAACTTATTGGAATCAGAATATGGCCATGAATCTTACTTTGTTTTATGTTAACAGAGGATGTGACTCCAATCCCCAGTGACAGCACACGAAGGAAGGGTGGTAGAAGAGGGAGAAGACTGTAGGCTCGTTGTCGAATCCAGTCATTCTATCATTCGGCTTTGGTGCGGGTGATGCGTTTTCTTGGTTATTTCCTAGAAGGCTTAATAGTTGTTGGAACATTTTTGTAGTTTTTGGCGATGGCTGACTCTTGCTTTATATCAAGCATAATGTACAATCGGAAGGGTGTGAGATTATCTATGGCATTTGTGTTCACATAAATGAATTATGTTTATGACTAGTGATGCTTCCTGTGAGTTTGTTTTTCTTTAATGATTAATCTAGGCTATGGTCATTAACCATATGCAATGCATATCGAGTGTAGAAAGCAAAACTTGTTCAGTATTTGTAATCTATGACTCTTGGCCATTTGATAAGAGGGGCAAATAGTGTTGAGATTTTTATTGAAAATGGGTAGATGATGGGAGAACGCCGCTTGACACTGACGGACGATACGTTGGTGAGGATGATTGAAACGATCATGCCAACAAGACATTGATGCTCTTTAACCGACAGAAGCAATTGGAGAAGACGTGGATGGAGACACTGGAGGCCACAAGGATAGACCAACTTTTGTCTTGCCGAGGAGGATGGTCTTCCTCGAGAATAGATCCTTGGCTTAAAAAGTATAGGGAAATAATTCAATTGAGACAAGATTATCACAAGTAAACTGAGAAACAAATTGTAGTAGTGAGTTGAAAACTGACATGCTTGATTCGGACATTGGATTGTGAGGAAAATAACTTTTCCAGCATGAACCAGGCATCACGAGAAGAAAGCCCAATAACACGGGAAATGATATTTTCAGCCGGGAAATGATATTTTCAGATAAAGAGGAAAGCAAAGCACACAAGATGGTTTGATCTTGGTAAGACCAAATTTTGAATTCAGGATTGACAGTGATAAGGAAGGTTGAGTTGTAGAGGAGGAAAATGGTACAATAATAAATTGGCTTGGACACGTACAGATGGCTGCTATCAATAAAGCCAAGACGGTCTTCACTTTTTAGGTAAGGAAGAATTTGTGTTTTCGTAAGAGGTAGTTTTGGCGAGTGAGTTTGAGAGTAACATGGGGGTTGAAAGGGCTATATGGAGGGTGGGATAGCAGAATTTTTTGAGGAAGAATTTACGTTGATGGTGGAAGAATTTTCAAAGCCGACTATGGATAATGTGAGTAAGGGTGCGTTTGGGATTGCGATTTTGCAGACGATAAGTATGATTTTAAATCAAATTGCAAAAACTGAATTGTTTGGAAACTGCATTTTTAAAAAATTGCGATTTAAAAACGCAAATTTCTGCATTTTTAAATTGCAGGTAAGGGGATGCTTTTTTGAAAACGCAAAATTTTAAAGGTTAAATTGTAATTTTAAAGGTCAAACTACGATTTGTCAAATGCTTAACTGCGTTTTTAAAAATTACGTTTTCAAATTGTATTTTTTGAAATCGCACTTTTTAAAATCGCAATTCCAAACAGACCCTAAAAATCTATGATATCGTAATAGAACATAAACACTGTTCTTTTATTGATGACTCCCGTGAATGTCACTGGGACTGTCGTTTTATTTGTATAAAAAGGTATACAAATTGTTCTCTACTTTTAACTACAATATAAGTAGTTCACGTATGATTCTAAGGAACTCAACATATAAAAGAGGGAGAAAATAGTAATTAAGCTTACACATTGTCATTGTATGTCTTTGAGCTTATTTAACTTAATGCTGACAAATGTGATGACATATATACCCTTCTAAACAATAGGGGTAATTATTCAAAAAAGAAAAGAAAAGAAAAGACCGAGAGCATAAATTAGTTAAACACCATAGATGAATGAGCTATCCTTAGGGGTTGCGAGCAAGACCAGCCTTAAGACGTTGAATGGTGGCAACATCGGTCTTGAAGGATAAAGCCAAGACATTGTCGTCAATGCCGGTGGCGAACAAAGTGTTGGGAAGTGAAACAAGTCCAGCATTTGCACTCCTAAAAGCTGCAATTGCTATTGCAGGTTTTGTCCCAGCGTTGTGTTAGGAAATATATCTTATTTTCTCTAAGATCCGTGAGATGCGAATAATAAGAAGATAGCAAAAAAACAATCACACACAACACCAAAAATTAAGTGGTTCGGCTTAACAAACCTACATCCACTGTTGGAGACGACCTGGAGAAATTCACTATCAAAAGATGGAGTACAAAAGTAACAGGGAGAAAAATCACTCAAACCCACAGTCCCAATACACCCGTATCTCACCCTCACACAACAGAGGAAAAAATAACAATTGGAACTCTGCAATTTTTTTCTTCTCCTACGCACTACACCATGCGTTCTCCACCTCTCTTTTTTCTCTCTCTCCCTTTCTTTTTCCCTCTCTTTTTTTCTTCTGGCACTGCCGTGCTCCTTCTTGGTGTGTAGCATAAAGGGCTGCTCTAGCCCTTTAAATAGTCTTTCAAAGTCGGTAGAACAAAGGCTAACAAAGGCTTGTCCATTCTTGGCTTGGAGAGGAAAAAAGGAAAACCAAAAACTTCAAGGAATTCTCATCCACCGGCTAGGTAATTCCAAGAGAAAAAAGGGAAATAAATTGGGCCCACATAGATTCAAGGTACTCCCAACAATCTCCCACTTGACTTGAATCCCTTCAAGTCCTAAAAGCAAATCTCCTCAGGTCGTCTCCTCCCCCTGTCCTCAAGCTTGAAGGCCAATTGAAGCTGCGCACAGCTTCAGTTTTTCAACAGTCACACCTTTTGTAAACATGTCTACTAGATTCTCTATACCACGAATCTTCTCAAGTATCAATTGTTCGCTTAGCAGCAGTGAACGTATAAAGTGATACTTCAACTGAATGTGTTTCGTTCTTGAATGATACGCTGGGTTCTTCGCAAGAAAAATAGCACTCTGACTGTCACTGTGTAGAACGCTATTCTCATTCTTCTTACCCAACTCATTCAAGAAACCCTTTAGCCAGACCATCTCCTTTTCGGCTTCTGTCACAGCCACGTATTCAGCTTCTGTAGTAGAAAGGGCCACAATTTTCTGTAACTTTGAGGCCCTGCACACCGCTGTACCACCCAAGGTATATATAAACCCTGTAGTACTCTTTCTGCTATCAACATCACCAGCTAGATCAGCATCCACGTAGCCTTGCAGCTTCAAATCTGCTCCTATGAAGCAAAGGGACATATCTAAAGTTCCTCTCAGATATCGCAAAATCCACTTGACTGCCTCCCAATGCTATTTCCCTGGATTGCCCATATATCTGCTCACAGCTCCCACTGCATGTGCAATATTCGGTCTAGTGCAGACCATTGCGTACATCAGACTTCCGATAGTTGAGGCGTAGGGCACCTTGCTCATGTATGCCTTCTCCTAATCTGTCTTTGGTGATTGATCCTTGGTTAGTCTGAATTGACTTCCCAAGGGTGTGCTTACCGGCTTAGCTCCATCCATGCTAAACCTGCCGAGAATCTTTTTCACATACTCTGTCTGTGAAAGCTTCAGTATACCATTAGCTTTGTCTGTAATGATTCTCATACACAGGATTTGTTTTGCAGCTCCCAAATCCTTCATTGCAAACTGTGATGACAATTGTTTCTTCAAATTCTTAATCTCTTCCATACTAGACCCTACAACGAGCATATCATCCACATATAGCAGTAGGATGATATAAGAGTTCTTAAAACTCTTAACATAACAGCAGTGATCTGCATTACACCTTGTAAACCCAGCAGAATCCATGAAGTTGTCAAACTTCTTGTACCATTGCCTTGGAGCTTGTTTTAGGCCATACAAGCTCTTCCTTAGTTTGCATACCTGACTTTCTTTCCCTTGCACTGTGAATCCCTGTGGCTGCCTCATGTAGATATTTTCCTCCAAATCGCCATGAAGGAATGCTGTCTTCACATTTAACTGCTCAAGATGTAGATTCTCTGCCGCCACAATTCCCAGTACCAATATGATGGTTGTCATCTTCACCATTGGTGAAAATATGTCGGTGTAGTCAATACCTTCCTTTTGCTGAAATCCCTTGACAACCAATCTCGCCTTGTAGCGCTTGCTACCATCATGCTCACCCTTTATTCTGTACACCCACTTGTTATGTAAGGCCTTCTTACCTGCTGGCAACTCAGTCAACTCCCATGTCTGGTTAGTCATCAATGAGTCCATCTCATCCTTCATGACTAACTCCCATTCAGTTGAATTTTCAACCTGCAAGGCTTCATCATACGTCTCTGGCTCACCGCCATCTGTCAACAGAATATAGAATAAGGAGGGTGAATAACGCTGTGGAGGTCTAATGGTTCTCGTAGACCTTCGGACAGCCGTTGTAGGTGTTTCTTGCTCAATCTGTTGTTCTTCAGTTTCTTCAACTTCAGGATCTTGTTCAGCTTCTGGATCCTCATCAACTTCTGAATTTCTTTTTTGATTTGCACCATTAGAAATCTCATCCAAGCTGATAAAGTCAGGCTTCTCAGCCTCTGACTCTGCATTGACTGATTCTGCATTTGAACCGTCCTTGTACACAGCCATTTCATTAAAAGTAACATTTCGTGTGTATACTACTGCAGGCCTTTTGAATATCTGTAGACGAAAACTACGAAGTCATTCCTCTTGTAGCTGTAGTTTTTTTGGTGCTTAGTCATTTGGCTGCTACTCAGAAAAATAACAGTAACAGCAAAATACGCGTGGTTCAACCCAGATTAGCTTGGGTGTAAGTCATTTGGCCCTTGTACCTCATGAAGTATTATGTATAAGTTCGACCTTCTTGAATGTAAATAATTGTTTGGAGACATAAGTGCGGGCGAAATCTGATGATTTATTACATATGGTTTCTTAATCGTTGGAAGTAAATCCCGTTAGGGTAGAAATCCTATAGCGGACAAAGTGAAAAAGACAAAGAGACAATACAGACAACAGGAATTGATGGAAATGAATCCAAATCTCTCTAACCATCACCCTATATATAGGGTGCAGTGCAACTCTTGGTGAAGAGTTGCATTCACTTTCATATAACCTCTATGGAAGTTATCACCTTTCCATGGGAGTTATTTAGTATGTGGATGACCACACTTGTTATGGAGTGATCATCCCTAAACCATCAACTCTCACTTGATCACATAATAACATCAGTCAATAAACTTAGTTGAGCATAATTACCTTGGTACCAATAATTTTTCCATGCCAACCATTATTTGTAAACCCTACAAATCAGCGCCAGATTATAACATAACTCCACGTGCGCATGTTTTTGTTATTTTATCTGACCGCACCCTTTACTATATGCTTTCCTATAGACATCATATTATGAGTAACTTTATTTTGCTATATTTTAAACAAATGGCATCAATTATCTGTGGTTTAGAACATAGTTCACACCCTTACTACAATTGACAACTTTACTCGTATACAAGTCCATGCGTCGACCTGCGGCGAATCTTTGATCAAACATTTCCTCTAAAGTTATTATTTTTGAGGATTTTTCTTGATGCACCTTATCAACGTCTTTTACACTTTCAGAGCATAGATATTATCAAGTCTCAACAAGATGCCTTTTAGTAAACTTTTACAAACATGTGAGTTATAATATTCGTACCTCGTTAGTGTTATCTACCTTTTTACCGACCAATTAAGTCTCCTATTAGGCATATGTGCATACAATCATTCATTCAGGCATTCTTGAATCCTTCTGATCATGCACTAACCCATGTAAATATTACTTAGGTGTTTCTTAACCCCATTGTCGCCACATGTTCTCTGAATTTATCCAGAGGCAACCCCTTGGTCATAAAATCAGCCACCATCTCTATCGAGGGAATGAATTCAACTTTTATTTTACATTTCTCCACTATATCTTAAATATAGTGATAACTTATATCAATGTGTTTGCCCTTGGAGATTTGTGCTCCACTTTTTATTAAAGATATGGCAAACTTATTATCACAAACCACATTGACTGGTCTACTAGGTATACCTAAATTTAAATTTTCAATGAAACGTTTAATCCAGACCGCATTACTTACCAATGTGCTACAAGATATATACTCAATTTTCATTGTGGATTTAGCAACACAATTGTGTTTCTTACTTAATCAAGAAACAGTTGTTCCACCGAATAAGAATACGTAACCACTAGTTGACTTTCTATCATTTGCATCTCCTGCAAAATCTGCATCTGTGTATGCTGTAATTTCTAGGTCACTTATACCAAAACATAAACTCATGTTTTTAGTGCCTTGCAAATATCTAAATATTCGCTTTACCACTTGCCAATGTATCTTTCCTGAATTGGATTGATATCTGTTTACCAACCCTACCGCATGACAAATGTTAGGCCTTGTGCTTATCATGACATACATGAGACTACCTACAACTTGGGCATAGGAGACTGATTCCATTTCTGTAATCTTTGTCTCATCTTGGGGACACAGTGTCTTGCTTAAGTGCAGACCCTTATAACCATGTGTACTTAAGGGTTTACAATTATCCATTTTGAACCTCTTAAGTATCTTTTCTAGATATTTCTCTTGATCCAAGTATAATAACTTTGAATTTCTATCTCTATAAATTCTTATTTCCAAGACATAGGTAGCAGCTCCCATGTCTTTCATTTCAAACTTGGATGCTAAGAAACTCTTTGTCTCTTTTATCATATCTGGACAATTACCGGTCAGCAATATGTCGTCTACATATAATGCCAAAATTGAAAATTTATCATTATTCATGTTTATGTAAACACAGTGATCTAGTGGATTTACCTCGAAACTAATTTCTAATATAGCTTGGTGGAACTTCAAATACCATTGTCTCGATGATTGTTTGAGCCCATATAGAGATCTTTTTAATTTATAGACTTTCTTTTCATGTCCTTCTACTGGGAATCCTTCAAGTTGTATCATATAGATGTCCTCTTTTAATTCCCCGTTTAAGAATGTTGTTTTAACATTCAACTGATATAATTCCAAATCCATTTTGGCTACCACTGACACGATTATTCTTACTGAGGCAAACTTAACCACAAGTGAATATGTATCAACAAAGTCTACACCGGGTTGCTGAGTGAACCCTTTGGCTACCAATCTAGCTTTATACTTGTTAAGGCTTTCATCTGCTTTGAATTTCTTTCTTAGTACTCATTTGCATCCAATGGCTTTCCTTTGACTTGGTAAATCTGTGAGCTCCCAAACGTCATTTTTCCTGATCGAATCGAGCTCCTCATTTATAGCTTCAATCCATTTGTCAGCATCATTATTACTTATAGCTTCTTTGAAACTTGTCGGATCATCTTGTAGATTTATATCATCTACACTTAGTACATAATGATCCCTAAGAATTCTTGATGATCGTCTTTGTCTTTTACTTCCACTGTTTCCAATATTTGTATTAGATGTGATTGATTGCTCCCACTGTTTCCATCATTAGTATCTGCATGTAATTGATCTTTAGATTTCCTTTTTCTCCCATTACTCTGAAGATTTGTCACATGTTTGTCTTCTAATGAAATGTCTTGGACTTCTAGACATACAGGATTATCTCCTTGTAAAAGTTTGATCTCATCGATATAATTAATTTGATTGGTATTTTCAAAAGAGACAGTATCTTTGCTTTCGATTAATCCTTTCTCAGAATGATAGAATCAGTATCCACTACCATTCTCTACATAACCAATAAACCTGCATTCCCAAGTTTTGCTGCTTAATTTGTCTCTTAAGGGTTTTAGAATAAATACATGTGCTTTATATCCTCATACCTTAAGGTTTTCAATATCCGGTTTTATGCCTGTCCAATATTCATAAGGGGTGAGTATTTTAGATTTCGTCTTAACCCTGTTAAGTATGTATGCTGTTGTGGATAAAGCCTCTCCCTAAAAATGAATAGGTAAATTAGCATACGTCAGCCATCATGGACCTTGTCATATCCATTAACGTTCTGTTTTTTCTTTCTGAAATACCATTTTGTTGAGGTTTATAAGGCATTGTATATAAATGTTTTATTCCATTTGCCTAGCAAAAAGAATCTCTAGCCTCATACTCACCTCTTCTATCATTATTTAAACTCTTAATGGACATGCCTAATTTATTTTCTACCTCCAATTTATATTCTTTCAATTTTTCAATAGCTTCAAACTTGTGTCTGATGAGGTAAATATGTTCATATCGTGAATAATCATCAATAAAAATAATAAAATATTTTATTCCTCTACATGTCTTAATTCTTAAAGGTCCACAAATATCATAATGAACTATTTCCAATAAATCTGATGATTTCTAATGTTTTGAAAAAGATTTATTGGTCATTTTTCCCTTAATATATGATTCACATATATTAAAATCCTTATAATTTATTTTTGGCAGTAATCCACTTTAACTCATTCTAATCATTTTGTTTTTGTTTATGTGACCTAATCTCAAATGTCATAAATAAGAACTATTTATAGACACATTCAAATAATCTGAAATAGAAATTTTATTATCAACTTTGAGTAAATACATATTATCTACTTTTATACCTTTTACTAATACATTGTCTTTTCTTATATAGACCTTCCTAAACTTGAATTTAATCTTATATCCCTTACCATCTAATACAAGAACTGATATTAGATTCCTACGGATACTAGGTATATACAATACATCATATAGAACAATGATTGACCCATGCACAGAAATCTTACATTTGCCTTCTCCTAAAACATCACTGTAAGTCTATAAGTGTTGTTATCCATGTAAACTTTGTGCTCACCGACTGCCTTTTCTTTGAAGTCCACGAAAAATTCTCGGCATCTAGTTTTGTGTCTTATTACTGTCGAATCTATCCACCACGAATTTGTAGTCGATTCTGTCATCATCACTTCAGTAACTATCATTACCATTTCCTTATGTTTCTTGTTACCATTGTTCTTTGGACATTTTTCCTTGAAGTGTCTCATTTTTCCACATTTGAAGCATGCTTCCTTAACTTTGTTTTCACCTTTTAGCTTACTCTTCCATTTTCTCTTGAATTTCTTGGGTTTGCCCTTGAATATTGGAACACACAGAGTCTGAGCCACAGTTTGAGCTATCATGAGGTTGCTAGATGTCCATTCTCTTCTTCTTCTTTTCATTCTCTCTTCTTCTAATACAAGCAATATTGGAAAAGATACCATGAAAACTTCTTTGCCACTATATGTCAAAGTAGTTACAATATGTTCCCATGATAAAGGAAGACCATTCAGTATGGTGATCACTTGCATTTGTCTGACACAGAATGACTAGCATTTGCAAGTTCCTTTGCAATAAGTTTCATAATTTTGATTTACAAAGTCACTCACATAGTCATCCTTACCCATATGAGCACTGTTATATTTGTCTAATAACAGTTGTATGTGAATGCCAGACCTAAGACTGTACTTTTGGTCTAAGGCCTCCATCAGGGCTTTTGCTGTCTCATGTTTTTCAAAAAGAGGAATAATGTTGTCTTTCATACTGTGTAGAAGTGTGGCTTTAGCCATTATGCCGTCCTCTATCCATTTTTCACATTTCTTGACGGCCTGTTCATCTCGTTAGTCTTCTACATTTGGCTCATCAGTTGTAAGAGTGTACAAAGTTCTCTCATGCGTCAGTACATAAGAGATGTGTCGTTTCCACATTCTAAAATTAATTCTATTAAGGCTTTCAACCTTTGAAGAATCAATACCGCTTTTAATAGCCATTTCAGAAAGTAGATACGATACAATAAAATTGAGTAATATAAATAAATACTTATTGTTTTAATTACAACACTCCAAACAGAAATAAAAATGTGGTTCTAATTATTACAAACCAGTAATTACAAATAATTAAAATAATAATTGTTTTGAATTCACTAGTTATCAGGATATGTCAAATGAGCCTAATAATTGTTCATGCAAGCCCTATTGTATGCCAAATTTAAATTTGGCAGACATACCCATTCACCACTCCATGCAAAAGTATGACGGTTGTTGCCCATTGGTCACAGGTCTCACGAGTTCTGCTCAACGGTCCTCACAATCCTCAAAGGATG
This sequence comes from Betula pendula, assembly GCA_900184695.1. Classification (NCBI taxonomy): domain Eukaryota; kingdom Viridiplantae; phylum Streptophyta; class Magnoliopsida; order Fagales; family Betulaceae; genus Betula; species Betula pendula. The sequence goes on along the minus strand of FXXK01001190.1, from coordinate 103,387 downwards.
TGGACCCCTCAAGCGTCTGTGACTGGATATCTTAAATTGCAGCGAATTAAGAACTGTGAATGCCACCTCTTTGTGCTATTTTAGTGACAGCCAAAAAGGTTGGATGAACCTTCGATTCTTGTCCTTACGGTGTTGATGCGAAGATTCTCCCCTTTCCCAAACGTTCTGGTGAACATTATGGCCTAAAATCTTTGCAACGCTCTTCCCCTTTGAATGAGTGTTCCTATAGCTTTTGAATGATTCAAAATGGGGTTGAAACGAGCCAGAACGAGCAAAATTGCCAATCCTGTGCTGAATCGACCGGTTCAGTTGACTCGGGCGGTTCGGGCGAACCGGACCGGTCCACTTCAAGCTGTTCGACCTCAACGGTGGCTCGACGCACCACTTGGACATGGCTTGCGGCTTGGCGTGCCACACGGCTAGAGTAGGAGTGTACAAGCGGGGCGATTATTAACCGGAAATAACCGGGGAACCGGATAACCGAAAAAAACCGCAACCGGATAACCGGGTAACCGAGTAGACCGGTTGCGGTTACCGGTTTTTACTTCCCAAAACCGGTTATTAACCGGGAAACCGGTTTTTATATATATAAATTATATAATTATTAATTTTATATATATATAAAATAACAATAATTTAAAATAATAACACCTAATCCTAAATCTCTCTTTTTATTTATGCATATTAAAGGATTTTTAATGTTGTGGAATTTGTAATGTTGTAGGATTTGTAATGTTATTTTTATTTATGCATACTAAAAGATTTGTAATGTTGTAGAATTTATAATGTTATTTTTATTTATGCATACTAAAGGATTTGTAATGTTGTGGAATTTGTAATGTTATTTTTATTTATGCATACTAAGGGATTTGTAATGTTATTTTTTCTATGTAATTTTTTATTCTATGATGATTATTTAAAAAATGTTTTATAAGTAGTGAAGGTTGAAAATTTTATTAGGTTCATTGAATTGAGAGTTTAATACTCAAAAAGAGGAAAAAAAAAAAAAGGATCATAATCTAAAAACCGGTAACCGGTTATTAGGAATCGGAACCGGGACCCCGGTTCCGGTTCCGGTTGCTCAAAATGGACAAACCGGGGACCCCCAGTTGCGGTTCTGGTTATTGCCCAATAACCGCAACCGTAACCGATTATACACCCCTAGGCTAGAGCATGTGTCTCGGCTGGGCAGCGGGCTACCGAGTTGGGCTAAGTGACTGGGCCGAGCAGCGGGTCAGGAAGGTGGGCTTGGTCTTGCAACAAAATTTTTCAGGCCAGGTACATCCACTTCGAGCTGGGTCGGGTTGTGCTTTGGATCGAGCTGAGGCTGCGCCTTGGAACGACGTCGTTCTTAGGATGGTTCAAAATGACGTCATGTCGTTTTTTACAGGCTGCTTCCCGTGTCCGCGGAACGACAACATTTCATTGTGAAACAACGTCGTTCGTGGTGCACCTAGAAGGCGCCTTTTCCAGACGCAAAAAGGCATTGTTCGATGGAACTGGAATGCGTGAAATAGCGTCGTTTTTTGGCATGCTGGAGGCGCCGGTTTCAGATCCACTACTACTCAAAACAACGTAGTTTTGAGCAATTGTGTCATCTTCAACCTTTGGGTGATCTTTTGTTGGAAAGAACTCCCCAACGCTTTTAAATCCAGGAGGAGGAGAGATATCTTCAGATCCGGATGAAGAATCAGATGAGAAAAAAAATTGTTTTTGAGCAATTGAGAAACTCATAAAATTTTTCCAATAATTCTCTTCGATTTCAAATCTCCTTTCCAGTACTTGGACATTTCCAGTGTATTTTACACCCCCAATAGTCACTATTAATGGATCTTCATTAGGCTTTGCAATGAATTGATGGAGATTGTAAAAAGCAACGATTGATGTCAAATTGAAAACTTGTATGTTTATTGTTTTGTAAACTGCATCTAAAATCTTCTATGACTGAATAATCTTTTCTTTGTCTTCTTCTATAACAAGGCTTTGATGCCACTGATAATTTATTACATATGGTTTCTTGATCAATGGAAATAAATCCCGTTAGGATAGAAATCCTATAAAGGACAAAGTGAAAAAGACAGAGAAATAATACAGACAACAGGAATTGATGGAAATGAATCCTAATATCTTTGACCATCACCCTATATATAGGATGTAGTGCAACTTTTGGTGAAGAGTTGCATTGTTTCACTTTCATATAACCTCCATGGAAGGTGATAACTTCCATAGGAATTATTTGATGTGTGCATGACAACACTTGTTATGATGTGATCATCCATAAACCGTCAAAATCTCGAATTTTACACGATCCGTGTGTGAAGGGAGTGCTTTGTACGGTATCCAAAGATATAATGGAGAGAAGCCCCTAATACCCCAATTATAATAAAAAAAAAAAAATACGTGTGATTTAAGGAAGATTGAAATTTTTCTCCTCTAAGAACTGAGCGCATTGTGGATAAAAAAATTAAGAAAAAAAAAAAGGCTTTTTTTATTAATATTATCTTTGATCAATAAAATTATTTGATACAACTCACTACCTAATTAAAATAACCGCAAAAGAATTACAATACAGAAAAGGAAACATGAAAATGATACAGATCAAGCCATGATATAAGACGTACAAAGCAAACGAAAGGCAAAACGAATATTAAGAATTCCTGATGTCAGTCTTGGCATTAATTAAAACGTAGGGTTGTTTATGGCTCTGCATGATTTCCTTATTTCCCCATCTGTTCCGGTAAGCACTCCGATTGCTCCCAACTTGACCATGGCTTCACCGAATTTGCTGCCGAAGTCGTCACCGTGGGCTATCGTTGACACTTCGTCGCTAGTGAGTGGGTCCAAAGCAAGCTCTTGATCAATCTGGAGAACGCCTTTGTGCTCTAAGATTTGCCCGTAGAACGAGTTATCAATGATGAACGAACTAAAGAACTTCTGATTGAGATTAACGGTGTTGCTGCCTGGTGAATTCTGGGGACACCTTTGTCTTAGTGTTTGGAGTAACCCTTGTTCCATGGTCGGGTCAGGTTCCCCAGTATTTTGGAAATTGTAAAGTCGACTTTGGATTACGAAACAGTGTGTAACACCAACAGTATGACCACCTATACATCATGATTAATCATGCATGATTCACCAAATTAATCAGTTGGCATTCAGATCAAAAATAGTTTGCTCGATTTACTAAGCAACATGGAAACTTCAGTTACCCCCATGTGATTAGACACTTTTGTATTCATACCCATAAAGTTTAAAAAGTTGTAATATCGGATTCTCATGTTTTAATAGTTTACAATGTCACCCTTCTAAGTTAGGATTTAGAGTTAAATCAAACGGTTAATAGGTAAAATGTCTCTTATACCTCTGTAAAACTTATAAAAATACAATATCATCCTAATTCAATAATTATTAGAAAAATAAAAAATAAAAATGGAACAGCTTGATCTTTAGTCGTGCAAATTTTTTATTTTTAAAAAATATAATAAAAAAAATACTAGGCATTTTTGGTATTTTGGCATCATCGGTTATAATTTAACGGAAGATCTTAACATAGAGGTGATAATGCAACTTTTAAAATTTAAAGATATAATTAAAAAAAAAAATATGAAAATATCATGCATAGTAAGTAAAGTTTTTCCTTAACTTATCTTTAAGTAACAAGATATATATCAAGAAAATGATGTTTAGTATACCAAGAAGATAAACCATGTCTGTAGCAGTAAGTCCTTTTCTAGCAAATGCAGCAATGGAATCAGGTACTGATAATGTAGGACTTGGAAGATCAACGTTTTTGGCAAGGGAAACTAAGCCATCCCTTCTCCCCGTTTGGACGTTGTATGTCCCTCCTCCACTCTGCATCATCGATCAAATATCAACACAGAAGACGTGGCTAGCAAATTAAATTAATCATGTTCCAACTGATCAATATTACTAATATTAATTAGATTGTTTACCAAGGAAATGACGTCCCTGGTAGCTATATTAATGATGTCAGCACAAGACACAAGGCCAGGACAGCACTTCTCCACTTCCTCTTTTATTGCGTCAATAACATCATAACCCCTCACACTTAGATTTGGAGGTGCAGTTTTCTCGCTGGAGCTCCCATCTAGCAGAATCGATGCATCACATCCCTTTTCATGCATATGCAAAACAGTGTTTGTCAACCATTAGTCTTCAGAGCAAAAGAACAAGGAAAAACTTGAATTACTTTCTCATCTTTCATCACCTTAACTTTCATTTATACTTTTAAACTTTAAAAAATATCAATTTAAGATTACCATTTTTAGTATAAGTAACCAGCCTCCACTCCAAATGGATTAGTGAAATTTCTAAAATATACTTAAGATGTTTATAAAATTATAAAAATATCTAACTTTAATAAATAAAAATTAAAAACAAGAACAAAAAAGACATACGGGAGTATTTTAGAGTTGGACAGGATGATTGACATTGCGAACTTTTAAAAGATAATAATCTTAAATTGATACTTTTTAAAGTTTTGAAAGAATAAGTATAAAAGTAAAGAAATATTAGAAATGATAAGTGAAGTTAAAAAAATAAAAAAAAAAAGAGGGAAAAGAGAAAAAGAAGCTCACTTGGACAAAGCAATCATGGAACTGCATGCGAATGAGTGCGGCGGCAATTGTAGGGTCACTGAAAAATTTATCCTTGACAACAGTAGCTACAATAGTCTCGACGTCAAAAAACTCACATTTGCCTTTGTAAAACCCCGCCTGAAGTGCACCATAACACTGCCCCGTGAAGCTCACAAAGATGAGCGCAAGGGCTAGTACTGCAACTCTAGCTGTGCGAGACATTTTCGTCTTCATATATTAATTTGGAGGAAGTACTGAATATTGGACGTGAAAAAAAAGGACATCTTTCTTTGCTATTTATACGGCGGAATAGGATGCATATGGATAGGTAAGCTGAATGGTTTGCACGATCGCACTATGTGGGGTTTCCATATCCGATGACAATGTGTTGTAATCAGTTGTAACCAAACATACACCCATATAAGGAAATATTTTATAGGATTATTAATTGTGAAATGTTTTAATTTTACTGTTATTATTAGAATCATCATGAGAATCTAGAAAGTCAAAGAAAATCATGGATCATTAATTTTACTGATCATGGAAAATGCAATTGCAACGACAGAAAACTTTGCATCATGCACGCTACTTCTTTATTTGAAAGTGATAAGGAAACTGACTGGCAAGGAGGGTCCAACTTTCCAGTTGTTTTTTCGTGCTTCGGTAGAGTTTTCATTGTGCACATGTGGCCGCATTTCAAACAATTATTTGGACGAAAAGGTAACTAAATGAGCCATTTGTAAAAAAGACAAAATTAACGGAGTTAATCGTCGAAATTGAAAATCCAAACCACTATTTATGGCATGAAAACTCAGGGAATAATTTTTAATTTTCCAAAAGAATAATTATAAAATTTCAAGATATTACAAGAGCAATCTATTAATTTACTGTAGTTGTCAGAAGAGTCAAAGAGCATTTACTAAGTATCATGGATGTACTAAGATTTGGCAGTTGATTTAGAGTATGAATTTGGCCAATTTTGTCAATATGTTCTTGTGACGAGCATGTCAAAACCTTTTGTCAACTAAAGATAATTTACTAAAACGAGCTATAGTAAACGACTTAGCATTTTCTATATGTGGTTTAAAAAGTAAAAGTACCCTACATATTTTTTGAAGCTGTCCATCAGCAAGCGATGTATGGGGAGCTGTGAGAAAAAACTCCAAAATTAACACAACTTTTAATATTCTATCAATCATTCACTTTTTATTATTATTTAAATAAAAAATTCACTAAAAAATAAAACTTTTAAATATAAATTTCTTTAACATGCTATGACAATTACTTTTCTCCTTTTGATCGCAATGAAATGATCAGTTTTGCATTCCAATTTTTTACTACATACATACATATTCATATCCAACAATTGAGAAAAATAAACGAATTTATATATCTTCAATGACCATAAGATAAATAACAGTTAATGCTGACAAATTTGATGATACATACCCTTCTAAATAAGAGGGTAATTATAAGAAAAAAAAAAAAAAAAAAAACCAACAACTACCACCACCACGCGGACCGATGGCCAAAGAACAACGAGCTATCTTAAAATAGCTAGGAAATGAATCCTATCCTTGGGACTTGGGAGCAAGACCAGCCTTCAAATGTTGAATGGTTGCAACAATATCGGTCTTAAAGAAATAGGATCCTCTCCAGTTCAAAGGAACTGGAGAGGATCC
>FXXK01001190.1:13026-96870 GCA_900184695.1 Betula pendula | reverse complement strand
AGAGGTGGCTCGGGGTGGCTCGAAGGCCACCCCGCACCTCTAGCTAGGGTGCCCGCGAGCCACCCCAAAGGTGACTGATTATGACATGCAGCTACTCCCAACCTTTATTATAATATATAAAAGTATAGTAATTACAATTCAAAATATAAAATTATAACATAGTATATGTGTTAAAAAAAAAAACACATAAGTATCAAACTTCATAAATATAGAATAGAAATGTCGACTAACTCAATTTCTTGATATTCAATTATTGGATTTTTAGAAGCAACTTGCTTAGGAGTTGAAGTTTGAGAATTAGATGTCGAAGAAGACATCTTAGAATTTGAATCAGTATCTCTTTTCTTAAAAAATGCATCAATTGTTTTTGACTTACCCATGATGTAATCTAAGATTTGTCGGAAACCTAAAATTTATTTATTTATTTATTAGTTTTAAGATTTTTTACACTAAAGTCTAAACAAACAACTTAACAACTCATAGCTAAATGCTAATGGCACATACTCTAATGATATTCTAATATTAGCATATTTCGATAGTTATTAATCTAACAAACCAACAAAAAAATTCTTAATAAAAATAACAAACAATAACAAATAACGTATCTACAACTCAATTCTCAGCCGCTCACGAATCAGCCCTCAGTTTCAAGTCTGCACAGAATCACACAAACGTCAAACTGCAATAAAGAAAAAAGCCCCAAATTTCAAAAAATCTACAGGGGACAAAGTAGCCTCATAAAAATCTACAATTACACTATACCTCTAACGTGCACACTGCACATCTTACAAATTACAATGTACCTCTTACAATTACATTGAAAGCCTTACATTAGGACTACATTAATTTTCAACAAAGTATTTCATCAAACATTTGGTAGGCTCAAAATACAAATGGACTTTTTTTTTTTTAATGAACAATGCAATTCAACTTGTTTAACATTAAACAAAATCTCAATTCAATTGAACTTTTGTTTTTTCAACATCACACGGTTTACACCAAAAAAAAAAAACCCTAAACAAACTGTGATGTGAATTATTGATATTACTCTTTTTGAACAAGTAGGTATTTAAACATGTTAAAAGTCAAGCAAAATGGTATCAGAAGCTATAAACAAAAAGAAAGGAAAACCCACCTTCAAAATAGTATCTGAAGCTGTAGACAAAAATAAAATAAAAATACATATCCAAAACCCATAAACCAAAACCAAAATCAAAACCCAAAACCTGAGATTTGTGCATATCCAAAACCATAAACTCAAGTCAAAATTCAAAACGAATCTAGAGATTTGGAAGCTTGGAAGACGGAAGGAAGAGCACGGAAAGTTCATCTGCTTGTGAGATTTCTACAGTTCTACGGAAGGAAGAACACAGAACAAGCAAGTTTGATTTAATTTGTAGGGGGCAGATTCGTATTTTTATAGGGGCATGGATTAAAAAATACATTTTTTTTTTTAAAAAAAAAAAAAATTAACTTTGAAAAGGAGGGGCGGGTGAGTGAAAAGGGGGGGCATGGGTTATATTTTTATTACTTTTTTTGGACATGCTGTCTTAAAAAAAAAAAAAAATTTAAAAAAAAAAACATTAAAGGGAGGCGCACGCACTACATAGCCCCCCTATATCCGCAACTGGCTGCGAGCTACCCCTTTTGTTTTTCTTATATTTTTTTATTTTTTTTATTATTATTCAAAATTGATTTTTTTTTAATTTATTTGATTCTTCAATTTTTTATATATATTATAAAAGTGACACGTGTCATCATTTTATTAGCGCTGACATTATACACTAACATAATCTGTTAAGTGTTTTAATGGAATTTGACTGTAATTAATGACTAAATTATTTTTTTGACATATCTCAGAGACTTCTGAATTCATTTTCAAATGGAAATTAATTGTAAATCAAATAGATCACATGGACTAATTTTAAATTTTTTCTTAAAAATAAAAAATAAGATTTTCTTTATTAATATTATCTTTGATCAATAAAAATTACTTGATACAACTCAATACTAATTAAAATAACCGCAAAAGAATTACAAGGAAACAAATACAAAAAAAAGGAAACGTGAAAATGACACAGATCAACCCATGATATAATATGAGACAAATTAAGCAAACGAAAGGCAAAACCAATATTAAAAATTCATGATGTCAGTCTTGGCATTAATTAAAACGTAGGGTTGTTGACGGCTCTGCATGATTTCCTTATTTCCCCATCTGTTCCGGTAAGCACTCCGATTGCTCCCAACTTCACCATGGCTTCACCGAATTTACTGCAGAAGTCGTAACCGTGGGCTATCGATGACACTTTGGTGCTAGTGAGTGGGTCCAAAGCAAGCTCTTGATCAATCTGAAGAACGCCTCTGTGCGCTAAGATTTGCCTGTAGAACGAGTTATCAACGATGAACGAACTTAAGATGTTCTGGTCGAGATTAATGGTGTTGCTGCCTGCTGTCGTTGAATTCTGGGGACACCTTTGTCTTAGCGTTTGGAGTAACCGTGGATCCATGGTCGGGTCAGGTTTCCCAGTATTTTGGAAATTGTAAAGTCGACTTTGGATTACGAAACAGTGTGTAACACCAACAGTATGACCACCTATATCATGATTAATCATGCATGATTCACCAAATTAATCAGTTGGCATTCAGATCAAAAAGTTAATTTGCTCGATTTACTCAGCAACATGGAAACTTCAATTACCCCATGTGATTCAGCACTTTTGTATTCATACTCATAAAGTTTAAAAAGTTACAATATCGGATTCTCATGTTTTAAAAGTTTGCAATGTCATCCTTTTATATTAAGATTTTGAGTTATATCAAACGTTAATAGGTAAAATGTCTCTTATAACTATGTAAAATTTATAAAATACAATATTACCCTAATTCAATAATTATTAGGAAAAAAAAAAAAAGTAAAAATGGAATAGCTTGACCTTCAGTTGTGCAAATTTTTTCTTTTAAAAATAATAATAATAATAAGGGCATTTTAGGTATTTTGGCATCATCGGTTATGATATAACAAAAAATCCTAATAAAGTCATGACATTGTAACTTTTTAAAATTTGAGAATATGATTACATAAAAATGCGAAAATATCATGCATAATAAGTAAAGTTTCTTTTTAACTTATCTTTTAAGTAACAAGATATATATCAAGAAAATGATGTTTAGTATACCAAGAAGATAAACCATGTCTGTAGCAGTAAGTCCTTTTCTAGCAAATGCAGCAATGGAATCAGGTACTGATAATGTAGGACTTGGAAGGTCAACGTTTTGGGCAAGGGAAACTAAGCCATCCCTTCTCCCCGTTTGGACGTTGTATCTCCCTCCTCCACTCTGCATCATCAAATTAATATCAGCACAAATTAAAGACTTCGCTAAAATCATGTTCCAGCTGATCAATATATATACTAATATTAACTAGATTGTTTACCAAGAAAATGAGGTCCCTGGTAGCGATATTAATGATGTCAGCACAAGAGACAAGGCCAGGACACCACTTCTCCACTTCATCTTTTACTGCGTCAATAACATCATAACCCCTCACACTTAGATTTGGAAGTGCAGTTTTCTCGCTGGAGCTCCCATCTAGCAGAATCGATGCATCACATCCCTTTTCATCCATGCCAAACACAGTGTTAGTAGTCAAGCATGACTTTTAGAACAAAAGATAAAGCGAAAATTTTACTTACCACTTTTGATCTTTTATTATTTTTGTAATTAAATTCTTAAATTTTTAAAAATTTAAAAATATGATTACAAAAATAATAAAAAATTATAAGTGATAATTAAAATTTTCTAAAAAGAAAATAAAGAAAAAAGAGAAAAAGAAGCTCACATTGACAAAGCAATCATGGAACTGCATGCGAATCAGGGCGGCGGCAATTGTAGGGTCACTGAAAAATTTAGCCTTGACAACAGTAGCTACAATAGTCTCGACGTCGAGAAACCCACATTTGCCCTTGTAAAACCCCGCCTGAAATGCACCATAACACTGCCCTGTGAAGCTCACAAAGATGAGCGCAAGGGCTAGTACTGCAACTCCTGATGTGCGAGACATTTTCACCTTCAATATTAATTTGGAGGAACTACTGGATATTGGGCTTGAAAAAAAAAAGACATCTTTCTTTGTTATTTATACAGAAGAGGATGCATGGAAAGGTAAGCTGAATGGTTTGCACGATCGCACTAAGTGGGGTTTCCTTATCCAATGACAATGTGCTGTAATAGTTGTATCCAAACATACACCCAATATAAGGAAATATTTTATAGGATTATGAATTGTGAAATGTTTTAATATTACTGTTATTATTAGAATCATCATAAGAATCTACAAAGTCAGAGAAAATCATGGATCATTAATTATACAGATCATGGATAATGCAATTGCAACGACAGAAAACTTTTCATCATGCATGCTACTTCTTTATTTTGAAAGAAATAAGGAAACTGATTGGCAAGGAGGGTCCAAATTTTCAGATGTGTTTTCGTGCTTCGGTAGAGTTTTCTTGTATACAAAATAGCCTCCAAGTCCAAGGGATGAATCTGCCGCTCTGATAAAAAAAAAAAAATTTAATCACGTTTGGATACAAATAGAATTTTACAAGATTTGATTCTTGGACACGAGATATGAATGTCAATTATTCTAAAACACGACTATTCTGGACCCTCAAAACCATTATCAAACATATGTGGAGAAACTTTACTTAATTCTCAAAATTTTTATTATTTTAATAATTTTCTTTTAAAAATTAAAGACTTTCAATTTAATATATCAAACTTTAAAAAATTTGTAATCTCACTCGCCCGTTTTGATTTAACGAAAAATCCTAACAGATGAGTGAGAAATTCTCAAAATATCCTTATTTTTTTTAAAATAATAATTGTAATATAAGGGTAATTTTGTAATTTTATAAATTTTACATAGGTATAAGGATTATTTTACACTTTGACCGTCTAATTTAACCCCAAAACCTAACGGAATGGTTGATATTGTAAAAAATTGAAAATTTAAGATACCAAATTAAGAGCTTTTGAAACTTTGAGAGATAGATTACAAAAATAATAAAAGTCCAAAAGAGTTTAAGTGAAATTTTCCTAATATTTAGAAACCGAGACATTTTCTGGAAATTAAGGAAAAGTAAAAGGTTATGACAGTTAGAAGATTACCGAACAAATTAAGAGTCCTCATCTATCTCTATATATCATTGCGTACTATCACCATTTCTTAGACCTATTTGATCAACTTCATCATCTCACCACCAAATTTAACATGTTCGGGCTAAATTGAGGGAACTTTTTTTTTTTTTTTAATGAGTAAAGGTGACACTAATTATTACAAAGCTTATCATATTATTAAAGTATTGATTAAATAATTAAATTTATCTCTTTCTGTACTTTTAGGATAAATAATTATTTAACATGGTATTAGAACCTACCACAAGAACGAATGAGTCCGCACTACTTACTCAATGACAAGGATCAGAAAAATTACTGGCATGCAAGTGAGAGGGGGATATTAAGGAATAATTTTACATCGCTTGTGGATAAGACCTTAGGCATATTTATAAAGAATGGACAATCCATCTACAAAAAAAAAAGAAAGAATGGACAACCCTTTCCTATAAAACCGATTTTATTAGATGAGCTAGGCCTTTCTTCACATATGCCATACTATCTTTGCACAAATCATTTTTGATTACCTGAATGGTATTGATGTACCATGCCACGCATGGCTCTTGCTTTTTAATATACTTTTATTCGCTTAAATTTACATTCAAATTATAATGTTCTCTAAACTTTAAAAAAATCGTAATTGGCCCCTCAAAATTCTCTATCCCTTTTACTTAGTCTCTTCCATGGACGAAGTTAAAAAAAATTTATCAGAAGGGCCAAAAGCAAAAATGATAAATATATTAAGATAAGAGGGTCAAAGCATAAATATATTAAAAAATATGTATTAAAATATTTAAAATTAATTAAATATAAAATAAAATTAGTATCTAATTCAGTAATTAAATCAAAAAATAAACAAAAGAAAAGAAACACAATAATTGTTTCTTAAGATATTTCAATTTTCAAATAAAACACCTATCAAAATAAAATCAGACGTTCTGCTGTAGCCGTACCACTTTAGTTCCTTACATTACTACCCTTACTATGTTGAAGACTCTTTTATGTTGCTTCTCGAGGCTAACTATTACTCATGCCTAATTCTTTTAATGCATGACATATTTAGGTTAATTGTTCATGATAGATTTGGATTGTTTAAAAATTTTTAGTATAAAATGATTTTTGTTATAATAGGACCAAGGGCCAAGCCATTTTTGTCCTGTGCAGGTGTCAAGTTTAATTATTTTAGCCCAAATATATAAATTTAACTATTTATATAATATAATAAATAATATTTTCAAAAGAGGGGGATGGTGATGGCCAATACCATGCATCCCCTCCCTCTGGTCTCATTATCTTCGACGAAATTTTTTAAAATATGACAATAATACCCTACATTACATAAAAATGAATAAATAAATAAATAACTTATGTTAGGTCGTGGGTCGCCATGGCCAAGTAATTTTTTTAATCTAAGAACATAATTGTATTTTCACAAAATTAATAAGAGTATAATGGACACTTTTCCATTTCCCGTCATATCGATTAGAAAATGCCAACATGGGGGGTTAAGAAAAATGACTAGACATTTAAAGGGTTAATTCCAACTTTTTAAAGTTGGAAGGAATATTACAATTTGGATGTATCTTTGAGGAGTAATGTTAAAGACAATTTTTTTTTTTTATTTTCTTTTCATTCTCTTAAAGTTGATGTAGTTATTAAAAGCACCATTAAATTTAAGATGAATCACTATTATATTTTAATTTAATTATAATTTTAATAACCATATTAACTTTAAAAAAAAAAAAAAATTGTCTCGAACATTACTCATCGTTGAGTGGTTATCTAGCTTTCTCATACTCTAAATTGGTAACTATTCAATCATTTCTCGGTCGCTTCAATCTCTCTGTTTCGTTGTTTAATATATCCCATATATATATATACTTACTTTTTTCTTTTTTTTGAGAAATTGAACTTCAAGGCTGCTCATTTTGTTGATGCCTTGAGCGCCATATTGGAAGGTTTTGGCTCAAATGTTAACACTAAGAAAATAATAATAATAATAAATAAATCAAGTACACCAAATACAATGCATTTAAGAGTAACAGCAACAAATTTTTTAAATTTTCTTTTCTTTTTTAAATTTAGAAAAAAAACACTTAAAAACCCACCTACACTCACTTAATATTCTTTAAACTACGGAAAAGTCGAGGAAAGCTGATGACACTTGAACTTCTTTTATCCTTATTTCATTCCAAAAAAAAAAAATGATATATTTTCTTTAGCATTGATTTGCAAAAATATTTAAATATTATAAAAAATGATAAGAGAGGCTTTCATAAAATTTAGTTGAATAAAAAAGTGAAACGTAGTTTGAATTTCCTAATTTTTTTTAAAAAAAATAAAAAATAAAAAATAAAAAAAACCTTCTGCTAGGACTCTTGAAGTTAGGACGAACGACCATTAAGTAATGACATGTACAAACGAATGACTTTCAGACAGCTAGCGGATTCCCTGGCGACAGCTACGCAGTACGCAGTACGCACAATGCTTAGGTTTGCCAATCCATCCAGTTAATACTAGATCCAGACTTCCAGTGATCCAGTCTACTAAAAAACACAACATGCACATCTAAAGGGCATTGCTGTCATTTGCTTTAACCACCCACTCGCCGACCAATCCTATCCAACCCAGAGAGCCCCAGAAATCCACCTACCCCTAAACAAGAAGAAGACGCTAATTTCCTTCGAAGAGCATGGTAAAGAAGGTAAAATGGAGCTGGAGCTCGGCTCTGATCGGAGCGGCGTCGACTGCGGCAGCGACGGCTCTGATCTCGGCCAAGCCCAAGGACCCAACCTTCGAATTGATATCAATCAACCTCACATCCTTCAAGCTCAACCTCCCAGTCCTCGACGCCGAGCTCATCCTCACCGTCCACGTTTCCAACCCCAACATCGTGCCCATCGTCTACTCCTCCACCACCATGTCCATCTTCTACGAGGGCTCCTTGCTCGGCTCCGCCCAGGTGCAAGCCGGCTCCCAGTCGCCGCGCTCCTGCCAGCTGCTCCGCCTTCCGGCTCGGCTCCAGGGGCTCCAGCTGGCTCACCACGCGGCGCGCTTCATCGCCGACGTAGCCAGGCGCGAGATGGTGCTTGACGCCGCTGTGGATATCGCTGGAACGGCCAAGGTGTTGTGGTGGGACCACAAGTTCAAGGTCCACGTCGAGAGTCGAGTGACCGTGGATCCGGTTTTCTTTGAAGTGATTGATCAGGATATTAAGTCTGAGACGGAGGTTCTTCTTGCTTAAAGCGTATGTCTTTTTTTTTTTTTTCGAATTCAAGTGTATGTTGTTTAGTAGACGATGTGATTAATTTTGATTTTTAGGGTCAAATCCAAAAATAGTTTCTGTGCTTTTATGATTATGGAATCAGCCTTTTTGGACTTTTTAGAGCACTCCAATTGGAGTATGTAAACTTCTATGCAAAAAGCCTAATCACAGTTCACTTTTTCTATCTTACTCACGTCCATTAGCTTATCTAAATTTATTCTTTATTTATTACAATAATTTTTTAAAATATTTTTTATTCACACAAAAATAATACCTCATTCCATTAAAATCCTCAAAAATCATACCATTAAAATAATACTCACCCTCACCAACTTCAAGAAATCGGTAAATCCTCTTCAAAAAATTGTTGAATTGTTGGGAAACTTCTTCAAATCAACAAATCCTCATTCATACAATCATTTTTTTGTAGATGGTTGTAATACTCCAATTTTCTTTGAGGATATATTTGTAATTTAGCATACACCGAGATTATTTATTTCATTATTGTTATTTATTTATGTATTTAATATTTTTTTAAAAAAATATATATATTCTAAAAATTTATTTTATTATATTTTTCTTCTACAGATTTTTGGGAGACAAAATCTATTTTTTTTCTAACATTATTTCAAATTTTAAACCCATTATTTTTTTAAAAAAGATGATGGACATCTATAGCTTTCTTTTGCAAAAACTTTAGACCCATCAGCCGCTTAGCCTTGCGCCGTTTCCCCTTATCCTTACTGCTCCTAAATAAATAGAATATGTGAAACCCTACTAGCCTCTTTTCTTTTCCCCTCTCACACTTTTTTTGCTCGGACGGCACTCTCTCTCAATTTTCTCTCCTGTTGCTGAAAAGTAAGTTTCATCTCCTCTCATCTCTTTCTCTCTCCATGGTTATTGACTTATTGTGTTGGGAAATGGCATGAGCCATGTTTTTGTCTTGTAGTGGGCACACCCCTTGTCCTCACGTGTAGTAAGGAATTTCTCTTTCTTTTTGTTTAATGCTAATTCTCCTCCTTACACATATGTACATGGATATTGTCAAATAAAACATTTTCTTTTTCAAACGCTTTTAGCATCAAAAAGGGTTGTTGTTATCATTATTTTACTTGTTCAAATTCACTTCCCTAGAGACACACACACACGCGTGCGTCACCTATTTTTATTTTGGGTTAACAATTTCATATATTTTCTTGGGAGACATTAATGCGGACATAGTCTATTACCTCTTTGTGAAGCGTAGTTCGAAAGAGTATAGGCAATATTTGTAGCATAATTTTCACAGTGATTAGAATAATAAAATCATAGATTATTCCTTTACGCAGGGCCCATTAGGAACCAATTATGTCATTTATTGTTCTTTTGAAAGGATTTATTTTTTAGCCTAGGGCTAACATAGTTAAATTATATCAACTCAGGTATTTGATAGTACCGGTTAGTCTAATTAGCTGCAATATTGAGGTAAGGAAATTCTTAACCCTTTTAAGTGTAGTTTCATTGTATGATTTAATTTAAATGCTCTTTATTACTTGGTGCAAAAATATATTATTTTATGATTATTCTTATATTTATTGATATGATTATACATGCATGAAACACTTTTATAAAGATGTTTTCAATTTCTAAATTTACTTTTGTCACTCAAATTGGTATGGGTACAACGTTCGACTTTTGTGACAATTTTTCTAAGAGGAACATGATTGTGATAATGAGATTCAATTTTTGGAAGTTTTAAATAAAGAAAATTTATAATGAAGAGAAAATCCTCCCACCTGTTGTCCTAGACAGTTTCATAAGAAGTAAAGGAATGAAAAATGATTTATTACAATAAGGACATGGGTGTGGAAGAGATAATTTTGGCCCCAAAATCGTTTACAATGTATGAGCTTGGTACCATTGCTTGAGATGGAAACGCAACCGCTGAAGGACATTGAGAATGCGGTAATCTATCGATATGTCATACTAAGTGCACCTTGATTAATTAGCTGACGGGCAGAGCTGCGGCCACAGCCACTGCCATGGTTACAAGGACCGCGCAACCCTAGTACACAGGGCGTAATAGTGTACATGGGCCTTAATATGAGATTTAATGTGATGACCTATGAATGTGAATATTTTACAAAGAATATGAATACGCTTTATGATTACTTTATTGATGATGGACTATTTATAGACTAAGAGGTTATACGTATGTATAATATGATATATATTAAATATGCTTGCAGTGATTTTTAGATAATGATATTTTCCGAATATCTATTTTAAAAGAAAATGAAGTTAACTCAACCGTTTTATAGTTGAAGGTTTTCTTACTGAGCATTTCTCGGTCATCTCTTACTATGTTTTGTTTTCAGGTTATGAGTAAACTGGTCTAGGAGGTCGGAATGGGAGCAGGACTTTCTAGGACTTCATGCATTATTTTATTATTAACCTACTTATAATAAGTGCTTAAGCACAGTTTCCATAACTATAGGTTTTCCAATAAGGAACAATGTATTCTTTTGACATATCATTTTCCGCAATTTAAGAGATTCATAATTTATATGACTATTAATTTATTTTGTTAATGCATTACTCATTTCATTTAGTTACCGCTTTAGTAAACCTTATTAATTTTTGCGCCTCTGCTATGGTAAGTTGACAAACCTAACCCTCCCCGGGTTGGGGGTGTTACAACGGTGGTGCTGTGGGTCTTGGGCAGCGGTGGCTCAAGGCGGAATTGTAGCTGGAGTGTTGGCAGTTCTGGGTCTTAGGTAGTGGCAATTCTATGGTAGTGGCTCTCTTGGTCTTGCGCGGCAGTTCTGTGGTGGTTTTGGGTTTTGGGTCATGCGGCATTCATGATGTTCAAGAGAGAGCATAATAGTTAATTAGGGAAAAAGATGAAGGGGTTCGTTGGACTGAAGGACAGTAATAGAAAGATAAAAAAGATAAGATAAAATAAAGAGAAAGAGTGAAAAAGATATCATTAAACAAATAATGAATTGTCGAACAATGTCACCTCACATGTGGGTGATGTTGTTCACCAATGCAACAAAAATATATTTTGCATTTGATATCCATAATCTAATGGAGGGGCTTTTTAATGTTTTGCTTAGCCATTTTGGCTAAAAAAAGGAAATGTATAATCAGATGGAAGGGCCCTTAGTTGTGTAAAATTACTCCACCCTTCCACTTTCGTAAACAAGTCATTTGCCACATGTACTAAAAAAACCAACTTGTCACGTTGGTACATATCACCATATAAGCCCAGCAAGATTAACACATGTTGCCAAATTATAGGCTAACATCTATTTAGTGAATCCACGTCAACTATGTTACGTGGTAAAAAAATTTCTTTCATGTGTGGCAGTGGGACTCCCTAGGGACCCACCTCACCCCGTGAAGGTGGTTTGTAGGAAATCTCTACGCTACAGAGGTGGTCGCGAGAGAGGAGAGTCCCTTATGACCCACTCACTACCACCTCCTCGAGATGGAGGGTGGGTCGCAAGAGTTTCCCCACCCCCATCACTAGAGAGAAAAACACCCTCCAAGAAGATGGGGTCATTGCTGGCATTTGGTGGGAGGTGGGGTTGGTGCCATCGGAGTCAAACATCGAAAGCAGCCACTTCATGTCGCTAATGGAGGACTCCAGGAGGTTCGAGACATTCAAAAAGTTGACGGTGGTGGTGATGGAGAGGACTTGGTGGAGAACACCGATGTGTTTGCACTTGTGGACCAAGGTTAGGGCTCGATCCATGTTCTTTATCACGACAGCCTGCGTAACAGCTTTTACCCCTAGATTGAAATGAAAGACCGTACAAAAAGAAAGGTATTGAGCAGCTTATGTATGGGTCGCTATCGTCTTAGTTGAGACCGATAGCATATGCTATTGGCCATTAGTAGTGGATTTCATTAAAAGACCGTGGCAGGAATAAAGTAAAGAATGTAGCTGCTTGGCCCTCCTCTCCGATATTTAGGGAAAGCAAAGACCCTGGAAAGCAAGCAAGTTAGCTTATGGATCCCCATGAATGAATCCATCCATCAAACCATGGAGCAAAGCATCTAGAAGAGGTCGTTCACTTGCTCGGCCAACTTTGTGAAGTCCAGCTTGGACAACTTTGCTTCCTAGGCCGAGTTGATGACATGTTCGATAAACAGCATTGGAAGCAAGAGTTGTTTTTAGAGTCTTTTCCTCTTTAGGAGTAGGCGTTGGGGGTGGGGGACTCCAACCATTTGCCGCACAATTAGGGTGGGTCCCCCACAACCCACCCCATCACGGAAGAGAGTGGGTCACTGGAGGCCCCTACCCTCGTGACCACATCCGCAATGTTGAGGGTTCCTTGCAAGTTACCTCAACTAGGGTATGGGTGGGTCATTGAAGAACTCCACCACCACCCATGTTGGAGATATTCCCCACTAGCCCATGACTTAGCTAACGTGGACTCACTAAATTGATGATGTTGTTGATTTGGCAATATGTGTTGATCTGGCCAATTTTATGTGGAGATATGTACACACACAGCATAGTGTGATTGGAAAAAAAGAAAAATCAGTCCCAAAATTTGTAATGTATTTTTATTGTATTTCACTAATAATGACTCTTTAAAAAAATTTAGTGCAATTTGATTCCCTAAAATTTAATTTTAGGGAAATATCATTAATTCCCTAAATTATCACACGATTTGCAATATTCGATCTCCTCAATTTTAAAAATTTGTAATGTAGGGTTCTAATATTTCAACCTCTTTCAATTATTTCATTCATTAAGATTTTTTGTTAAATTCTAACGAAAAAAGCAATTCTTTCTTCTTTTTTTTTTGTTTTTAAAAAAAAAATTATTTATTTAAGGGCATAATTGTATTTTTATAAATTTTATGGGGCTATAATGGACACTTTACATGTTAGCCGTATAAGTTAACAAAAATTTTAAACATTAAATGATATATGAAAGGGGTTGAGAGATTAGAACTTCACATTATAAATTTTTAAAGTTTAAAAAGAAGATTGCAAATCGATGGGGCTTGTTTGGATAGAATGATTTTCCAACCCATTGTTGTTTTTTTTTTGTTCTCTAAATTTATCGTTGGGTTGTAATGAGCCAGATCCTTTTTTTTTTTCTTCAATCCAACCCGATTGGGTTACCCGAATCAAGACTTGAGTTTTGAGATGCATCTTCGATTATTTTGCCAAAACCAACGCAAACTGCATTAGGCAATGAATAATGATAGTGTGAGTTACGTCGTACGTGGCACACAATCTAAGCCCCAAGTTTCTTGGCACAACCTCTCCCTCATGATGTGGTCCTTCACGATGTTGATCTTTGTAGGGGATCTACGCCTCCCTCAGCGGCCTCGCCAATTCGGAGGCCTTCGACGTCGTGAACACGTCAAAAATGTTTGGAAGTTTATTCAATTTCGCTAATGAGAAGCGAAAAATAAGAATGAAGTAAAAATAAACAATCGTAAATACAGGAATATACGTGATTTAGCACTAAGTGTCACATTCATCGAATTGTAACAAGATTTTACTATTTATTAAGAAATAATATAATGAGGCGTCAATAACAACACAAATCTTAAAAAATAGAAGCAACTATAAATACAACCATTGATTATGTCAAAACACCGCATGTCAGCCCATGCCTCCATTCCATTGAATAGGCCTTATAAAAAATAAAATAAATAAAAAAGTAAAAAATAAAAAAATTGTAGCGCTTTTAACGTTGAATCGGATCGGAAGCAAATCAAGTCAAACACAAACCAAACTCTACATAACTTAACAGAAGATGTCCTCTAGCTTCTGCTCCAACGCCTTGGTGCCCGTGGACAAGTTGGCAATATGGTCGCCGTCCATGTTGACAGGGGAGAGCAAGAGGTCAATGGAGCCCTAGTTGGAACCGAAAAGGATTGAAGTGGGGTTGACGCAGAGGAGGAGGATCACAGTGTCCCTAGGTCAGATGTAGTGTCTCATGGCCCAGCGCACCAGTGGTGGGCGTCAGGGTAGCTGTTGATGTGGTGGTGTGAATTAATCCATAGCTTGGCTTCGTCTTTGGCGGCCACTTTCCTTACCTTACCCGCGCTACACTCCCACTAGATCTCCAAGCTACGGCTGCTGAGCAAGAGTGTGGTTTGACTTTATAATAAATAAATTTTAGTGGTTTTAAAATGAAATTATGTGGTATATATGTCTCCATGACAAAGTAATTTTATAGTATAAATTCCTATAATATTTCTGATAGAGTCTTCATGAATTTATAAACTTATAAAAAATAAATAAACATACAAAACAAAAGGCTGAGTTGTTGTGCTTCTTGAGTAGCAAACACTTAAAGTTTGGTATGGTAAAGTAGAATTGTAGCCACCCACCTTGAATAAATTATGAAAGGAGGAAAGTCTTTTGTTTTTCATCCAGAACCAACAACAAAATAGAGAAAGAAAATAATTGAAAGAAAGAGAGTCAAAGAGTGAAAGAAATCGTATGGCAATGTTTTTCATCAAAGCTTTTTATTTTCTATATATAGATATAATAAAATAAAAAAAGCATTGACAAATAACTCAAAATAAAATATTCAAAAAAATACACAAAATTACTTTCACGTTTATGTCAAATTAAAACAATTTTTTTAAAAAACAAAAAAATACCCCTAAAATTTTTTCCCAACAAACCCTTTGTCTTTGTCTCTTTCTTTTTTTTTTTTTTTTTTTTTTAGCCTTATCTCGTTTCCCAAGTCTCCTTCATGATCACAATTTTTTTAGCTGTTGGAAGTGGAAGAATTTGTTGATGTTGTTAGTATAACCACAGTCTATTGGATTATCATTACTTTGAAGAATAATTAATTAACCAACGGCGATCGCATAAAGATTGATTTTTTGAAATTAAAGCAAAGAGAGAGTCACACCCAAGGAAAAGAATTACAAAGAAAGAGAATCACCCAAAAAAAATTTGATCATAATCATTCTTATCTCTAAATAAATGAATATGACTCCCTTTTTTTTTTTACCACGCGTGATCAAGACAATGATTTGGGTGCCAAAGAGTGCTGGTCATGATTTTATATTTTCTCTTGCAGTGTAGTAACTTTGGCTCAGATTTTATAGGTAAATTATTGGTGTAATACAGTTTTTAATATAATTTATTGTAAACTCAAGAGCATGTGTCAAAAACCTTAAAAAAAAACCGTGTTTCAATTTTATATACACCTAACAATTGATATGTATAAAAGGTTGTATCAGATGTGAATCTTCACCAAATGAAAGCAACCTCGGTTGAAATTCAATCTCGTCATAATCTTGAAATTCAATTTGAGACATATAAATTGGCGAAGCATTTTCTTTGTGTTTTTTTTTTTTTCCTACAAAATGAGAGAAAGAGTCACCGAAAGTGAGATCAAGATTTTTTATAATTTATTTAAAAGTGTAGATTCTCAAATTACGTAAATTTAGGCCATTTTTTACATCAAACGACTTAAAAAAATGTTAGATATTAAAAATGTAGCACATTTTCAAACCAACAAAAAAAAATTATTTCAAAATACTTTTTTCTTCACTTTTGAATGGACGTTTATTCTTTAGTAAAGCAAAATATATTTTTTAATTCAAAGCTTTTCTACGACATAAATCACAAGAACATGATAGAAATATATCAAATTCTCATTAGTAATATATTATATTTTTTAAAAATAGTATTTTTCAAGTTGTTTAATGTAAAATGACATAAATTTATGTAATTTGAGAATATACACTTTTAAAGAAATTGTAAAGGATCCTTATCCTCGAAAGTGTGGGTCTCGACAAATTGGAGGCGCTTTTGATGTTTAAGTCAGTAAAGTATTTTAAGAGATAACTTAATAAAAAAAGTGAAAGAGAGAATATGTTATCCGGCTTTTGGGAATGCACACCATTTTAGGTCATTTCTTATATCGAACTGCTTGAAAAATGTCACTTATTAGAAATGTGGTATGTTACTAATGCAAATTAAATATATTTTCATCATATCCTTGTTTTTAATGTTGTAAAAAAATTTTGGAAAAACAACTATATTTTGGTTTATAAAGAATAAGAGTCTATTCAAAAATAAAAAATGAGCATTTTAAAAAAAAAATTCTTTTTAACTATCTCAGTAATATGTATACTTTTTAATATGTTATATTTTTCAAGCCACTTGACGCAAAAAAATGGCTTAAAATAACGTCATTTAAGAACCTAATTTTAAAGAAATTGAAGAGATCCTTACCCAGATATTTTTCATGTGCCACTGTGCCACACAGTCACCCTCATGATTATTTCTCTTATAGCCGATATATTTGACTGAGCCTATAATAAATTTATTGTAGCAACATAAATGATTAAACAATTCTAATACAGATCATTAAATAAATGGGACTATATACAGATTTGTCCAACCAAATATGACTGAACTAAAATCCATCCTTAACTTAAAGAAAGTCATCTTTGAGGGTGACTTCCAATTGGTTGTCTCCGCCATGATTCAGCCACTTTTACAACAAGATTGGCGTATCTCTCCCCTCATTTCCAATATTATTGATTCCATACCGAATGACCTTCTTTGGGAAGTTCGAAAAATCAATAAAAGTGCAAACTTCTGTGCTCACTCAGTGGCACGTTGGGCCGCAGCTAGATTGTTTTCTGGCCGCATTCCCATCTCTCTCTATCCCTCTATTGTAAGTGGAAAGTTCTATCCTTTCCACTCTTCTTTCTGTTATCTTAATTAGGCTTGTTTAGATTTAGTTTTTGTACCCAAAAAAAAAAAAAAAAAAAAATCCATCCTAGCTAAAACCCACATTGTTGAATATTTCCGTTTTTTTAGTTGGGAATTTAAAGTCATTGATCAAAATAGGTTTGACAATGAAAATTACTTACGATTTGTAAAATTGAATGCCACGTGGACAACCCTTGTACACTACTAGTGTTAGGTTAGATTACTAGCCTCAAAATAAAATAAAAAGTTAGACTCCTGCTAAAGCTCGTGGACTCGATTATTTTGTATAAATATGAACGTTAAATATAGAGATTTGTAAGGTGCCAATATGCTTTAGTCAATTTCGAAAAGAAATATTAATTCTATTATCATACAATATTGAACATTAAATTTTTAGCACATTAAACAACGTTTGATATGACATTAAAACGTATTTAGCACATTTTTTTATTTAAAAATTAAAAATTGGCAGTAAGTGGAAGAAATTTACTACTCTGATACCATAAGATTTGGGAGAAAAATTGTGTACTATACTATCATTGTTATGTAAACAATGTCGTATTTGAATGAAGAACTTGGCAAATTTTAGACCTTTCAAATTTGGCGATGTTTAAATTTATGGGAATTTCAATCTCACCAATTTGAATTATTATTATTGGATGAATATATTTAAAAATGAATTAATTAGAGACGTGCTATATTTATTATCATATTGGTAGTATATGTTATGTTGTTGATGGTGGTAGTAGCGATGATGGTTGTACTAACAACAGAAACTAGAGCAACAATAAATGGTTGTAGTTGTAGTACAAATATAAATAATAAAACCTCCCAATGGTAGTTCTTTAATTCCACACTATTATTTTCTCACATCTCAATTTTCAAACAATTTTTCTTAACATATTTCATTTCGAAAATAGTTAGATATAACAATTTTTTTTTTTTTTTTTTTTAAAAAAAAACAAAAATTAGGTTACCATGTCTCTAATAAAAAGAATATCATGACTTTGATTCACTTTAAATTACATAGAAAAACTAGAACAATAAAAATAATTTTTTTTAAGGCCAAATGGTTATGTTTGTTAATGTGTTTTGGAGAGTATTTTTTTGTTTGAAAAACTGTTTTGATGTACGATAAATGTGAAAATAATTTTAAGTATTTGTGGGTGTTTTGTGTTTTAAGTTATTTGTTAATATTTTTGTTTTAAAAAGAGAGAATAAACAACCAAAGCCAATAATATTAACTCTATTTGTTAATGTGGTTTTAACAATCGAAGCCATTAACAATATTACCTTAGTGGAATATTAAATATTAAATAGGATAGAGTTTTTCTTTAAACTGGATTGTAGGAAGTTTCTTTAACCCAATTTATAAAAATGACATGTGTACCTTTAACATGTAAGATGCACCTATTTTTTTAATAGTATGGATAAAGTGAATTATTTTTTTTTATTAAAGCAATATGTGCATCTCACGTGCTATTAAAAAAAAAAAATACATGTCATTTTTATAGTTTGTGTTGAAAGAAGTTCCTCCAACTCAATTTGATGAAAAACTCTGTTCTATTAAATATGGTATCAATTTCCTATTTTTTATTCAAATATTACCCACATTCAGTGACAATTGCAATTTATCTTTTACGGTTCATATTAAAATCAGCTCACCAAATCTGCTATTATCAGGAAAAAAAAAAATCACTAATAAATTGTTATAAGTTTTTTTTTTTTTTTCTTTTAGCTTAAGTTTTTTAGATAAGTGATAATGAAATATAGTCTCTGTCATTCACCTTCCATTTTAATTAAATACCTTACGTGTTGAATCTCACTAAAAAATGAAAAGTTTGACCTTACATATAAAGAGAGTGTTAAAATATAAATTAAATGATTAAATTTATTTTTTTAAAAAAATTTAAATTTTTAAAATAAGTGATAATTTAATCTAAATAATAACAAATAAATAAAAAAATAAAAATAAAAATAAATAATTCTATTTTTATAGCAATGGACGAACTCATATGAGAAATTGTTCGGGTTCTATTAGCTCGAGCAATGTCTGAGTAGTTCACGCTCCCACTACCTAATTAGCCTGAACGCCTACCCGAACACCCTCAATATAGACCGTTCAAATACTTATTGAAACTGATAGATCCGAACAGCCTCTCACATGTTGAAGCAGCTTTTTTGAAAGGATCCGGATCACCCATTTTTACCTGAAGCTGACACCCAAGTCTATAATCACTCCGTACGCTTCAATACCACTCTGTATTTTACTGAATTTAATTTCCCACCAAATATCTCTCTGTCTCACTCGCTTTCCCCCCTCTCCGTCTTTTGCTTGTTCAACTCCCCAAAACCCCAAAAAAAAAAAAAAAAACTAAAAAAAAAAAAAAAAAAGGAAGTATGTATTGTAATGATAGTCACGTCCCACATTCTTCAACCCCTTTGCTTCAGTCAAATCCACCACTCCAAATGTCTCCGGAATTTTCCTTCTTTCTTTTTCAAGAATCTTTTTTAGTATTTGTTTTTCCTTGTTTCCCAGATCAACAAGAAAACCTTTTTTACTTTTTTTGTTTTCTTTTTTTATAATTCAAGAAAGGCCGTTTTCATTGCCAGCCATGACCGAGGTCCTCAACCCCAACCATTCTCCATCACATTTCTCTGCCTCTGCCTCTTCTTCTCCTTCTCCTTCTCCCTCTTCTCCCTTATCCAGCGTACACATTCAGAATGAGGACAACAACCGCTGTGACTGTGAATGTGGGTCGCCATCTTCGTCGGTAGCCGAGGACGGGGTTTCTATAGTGACGGTCTGTGAGGCAGAGGAGGAGGAGGAGGGTGACCGGCAGAGAAGGGATCAGCTGTCTTTGCTAGCATTGTTGGTGGCCCTTTTCAGGAGATCTTTGGTTGGTTGCAAGAGTACTGACAGGAGGGAGCTCTGTGCAATGGAGATCGGGTTGCCAACTGATGTGCGCCATGTGGCGCATGTTACCTTTGATCGGTTTAATGGGTTCTTGGGTTTGCCTGTGGAGTTTGAACCTGAGGTGCCCAGGAGGCCTCCCAGTGCAAGGTAATGTCAATGTGGGTTTTGAATTTTCATTATTATGCTTACTTTTTGGTCATTTAATTTGTGAAATTGTTTGGTTTTGATTAGTGGGTTTTTCTATTCTGATTCTTTTGATAATGTTGCATTGGTTTATTTAAATTCTTGATTTGTGAATTAGCTACCTTACTGTTTACAATTCGTGGGTTTTGATTTTCCTTCTCTTTTTTCTTTTTGGAGGTTGGATTTCGGTTATGGCGTATAGGTTTTGTGCAATGCAACCTTGAAATTGTGAATTTGGCCTGTGTAATTGCTGGGTTCTGTGCAATGCGATTCTTAAGATTATTTTGTTCAATTGCTGGATTTCTAGTTTTGGATGTCCTGTTGGTTTGCGGGCTATTTTAATTATTGGTTTATACAGTTCGTAGAATTGCAAGAAGATTGCATTCAACTTCGTCACCCAAAATCGAAAAAGAACATTTTTCTTTTTTCCCATTTGGTTGTGGGAATTCAAAAATTGTTGGACTCATTTGATATTTAACTTACGTTTTGGTGATTTTCGTGAATGATATCTTATATATTTTGGGGACAATAATACTGGGAGATTTAAACGATGTAAAACCTAAATAATGATATCAGGAGAGGAGATCAACAACTTACCATTGAGGGGTTACCACATGCCACATGATTTTTTTTTAATATCAATTTCTTCTCCTGCTTTAATTTCCTACTCACATAGCTAAGGGTAATACTCTTTTACTGTTTGATGGGATAGAGCGTGAGTTTCCCAATTAGGAAAAAAAAGGTGCATTGGGGTTCTATCCCTTCATGAGGGCAGTTGAGATTAGCCTTAAATATAATAAGTTTATGATTACAGGTATATAAAGTTATGCCAGTATTATGTTTTTATCTGAAGTCGTTTAATGGAATATTCATCAATTCTTGGATGATTAATAATTTCCTCCTTTGCTTTGTTTTAATCAGCTTTGGAAAACAAGGCCCCCTTTCTATTATTCTTGTGTTTATTGTTATTATTATTTCTTTTTCTAATTAAGTAAAAATTTTCTCCCAACTTGCCATTATCAATTTCTGGTGGATTATGCATGTTTGTGTCTAAATTTATTTAAACTGATTTATATCCTTTTACGAGCTTCCCACTTAATCAGTATTTTGAATACAAACACATACATTTCAGTTGGTTAAAGGTTGGATTCTGAGTGGTCATTAAACATGGGAATAATGGTTATTTGGTTAGATAACACAAATGCAAATCAAGTTAGCATGGTCTCAGAAAGATTTGTTGAAACTCTCCTAAATTGTAGAACCTTCATGTAGCTCTCTTTTCCATATACATCACTTTAAATGGGGTAACATTGTTCCTCGAAGGCTTTAAAACTTAGTAATTTATGCACATCTCCTAATCAGTTCTGCCCAATTGTTTAACTAGTAAGATCAAACTTGTGCTTTTCTTTTGATTTTGATTTTTATAAATGTAGTACTACCGTCTTTGGAGTTTCCACGGAATCCATGCAGTTGTCATTTGACTCCAGAGGGAATAGTGTGCCAACAATTCTCTTGCTAATGCAGAAAAACTTGTATGCTCTAGGAGGCCTGCAGGTATTTGACATTATTCTTTCTCTTCTCCTCTATCTTCTTTAACATCATGATGCTGACTCTAAATTCAGGATATGATTTGTGTAACCAAGTACAATAGTTGGGAATTGAAAGAAAATTTGTAGTATGGTATGACTTATCTGAGTGAAGGGGCTTTTTCTATAGATATTTATCTGTCGCATGTCAAGTTATGTTGATCCATTGGCATTGTTCTTCCTCTGAGAGTTTTTTTTTTTTTTTTGGGATACTCAACTCCTCAAACTATTGAGTTTACATGTGAAGGCAGAAGGCATTTTCAGAATTGCTGCAGAAAACAGTCAAGAGGAGTATGTCAGGGAGCAATTGAATGGGGGAGTGGTACCAGAAGGCATTGATGTACACTGTTTGGCAGGACTTATCAAGGTATACCATTGTTATTTTATCAAAGTTGATTAAATATATCATTTTTATCAAGGTATACCATTTTCAACCATCGTGTTTGACCTATATTTCTTTGTGAGGAATATGTGGAAGTGAGTTCATCTGAATCAGCATAATGATAAACAAGACTTACACCATTAACAAGTTGTGGAATGAAACTGTTTATTTCAGTGTCACTGCTCCTTCATCAATGTAGGGTATATTGTCAAAGGTCAAGCAAAAGAAACGATCATATTGTAGAGAACAATGTTTTGTTGAGGTTACATGTCTACATATGCAGTGACTTTGTTCTGCTATGACTGTTTTCATTGGTGGAGCTGCATCATGCTGAGTGGGAAACTGTCTCCACTGAAATTTTTGCTTTGAAATAATGGGAATTTAACCGTTGTTTCCGCTAAAAAAGTTTTATGGGGTCAATTATGAGAGCTTTTTATAAAAATGGGGACTCAAACTCATAGGCAGATTAAGTATAAGAAACAAAATAATTAAAAAATGATTATGAAATGTTGGGTACTGTATTTATACTAAGTTGATGTATATTTGATCTTTCAGGCTTGGTTTAGGGAACTCCCAAGTGGGATTCTGGATCCTCTATCACCCGAGCAGGTAATGCAATGCCAGACAGAAGAGGATTATGCTGAGCTTGTGAGGCTTCTACCCCCAACTGAAGCTGCTCTACTGGATTGGGCCATCAACCTCATGGCCGATGTTGTCCAACAGGAACATCTGAACAAGATGGACGCACGAAACATTGCTATGGTTTTTGCACCAAACATGACTCAGGCGAGTTTGAAAACTCTTACATTTGAAGTACAGAAATTCTTGATATACCTATGTTAATAGCAGTTTATAAATTTCTTTCTTTCTAAAAGATGGCATTTGGGCTTCCCCCTAAATCCAATCAGTTTGTTGTGTCACATCGGATGTAATCTAGATGCATATTTTGGATGACATTAAAGTGAGTCCATATTCTTACCATTTGCTTATTGGGGTATTTTGTGGATTTTAGAAGAGGTCTCACCTTTTCAGTTCCGTGTTAGTGGCATCTGTATGCAGCATGCTGACTATTGAATCACGTGCCACAATGACATGTAAACGGTAAAAATTGCATAAGGAGATCCCCCACCCCTTCAAATTATTAGATTATCTTTCTTTTTTTTTGTTTTCTGGTTCCTTGTGAGATTTAGAGCTACCTAGCTCAGCTTCAAAGAAGTCATTCTGTTTTTATCACTTCTTTTTTTTAAATTGAAAAGATGTGATGGAAATGCATATGGCAGATTTATCCAGTGGTTGGTGGAATGACAATATTTTTGTCTTCTTTTGTTACAGATGGCAGATCCTTTGACTGCCTTGATGTATGCAGTCCAAGTGATGAACTTCCTCAAGACCCTAATCTTAAAAACACTGCGAGAAAGAAAAGATTCTGCCGTGGAGCCTTCTTCTGCTAGTCGTTTAGAGCCTTCTGATGAGAATGGCCACCAGAGCCCTTCACAAACCTGCCTGGAAGATATTACCCGAGAGAATGAAGAGGGAGAGCAAGCATTCGTTTCTGAAGAACCTGTGTCAGAAATTCCCCCCGGCTCTAATCAAAACAATAACCTAATTGATGGAGAAGCTAGCAGTTTATTGACTTGTGAGAAATCAAATCCTGATGGGGATGGTTCTTCCATTAAAAAAACAGAAGCTGGTGAAATCATTGGGGCAATAGGTGGAGGTCAAGGTAATTCTGGAAAGGGCAAGACTTGTCAACCAAGTAACTCAAATTTCAGAAAGGGGCCAACGAAACTATGTGGTCAGCAACCTTTAGTTCCAGCAACAGTGCCTGTTGAGAAGACTAGAGGAATCAGCAATCTGAGTCGCATTGATTCAATTTCAGAGCGTATCGAAGCCTGGAGGTGAAGGAATTAGCTCAACAGCAGTTAAAGGTGATTATGTGACAATGTTCTCAAGTGTAAGTTTGTTTGATTTGGAAGTTGAGGGAAAGTCTGTATTGTTCGTGTATGTTGTCTGTGTTGCTGGGTGATTTGCTTAACCTGTTCTGATTTCATGGAGACTTCCATAGGTTCATACTAACATTGTATTGGAGTTTCATTGATGTGGTTTCTTGTGTTTGTTTTCCTACATGTCTCTCTTATTCTCTCTCTCTTTTTTTTTTGTTTTTTTCGGATGTTTGTCAGCACGTTCATGATACAATCATCATATCTTATTATCTTCCTGATTCTTCCATTCACAATTTATGATGGTAGAGTTGTGTTAAAACGTGCGTTGGGACCACAAATAGAGACACGAAAGTGAATACCATTATCTAAAAGCCCTGGAAGATCACGAGGAAAGAGAACCACACAACTATGAAATTGTGGTCAAAATGTAACGTGTAAAAGAAGGGTTATACAATATACTGTCTCTTCAAGTAGATCTCTTACGGGTCGGATTTGTTGCTTGACTTACAATCCACACGTCCAATGCACGATCTCATGAACTAGAGCTCTTTTTCATTATCTAGAGGCTACTAGAGGTTTCTACACTTCAACGATTCTTGATGGTTACCCTAGATTATGGATGTTGAGAGAGAGAAAATTTTCTTTATTTTTCTGTGACTACTACGTTCTGTCTCTTATGATCACGTAGTGTCCCTTTCTAAGAAGGTGAGAAGTTAAAGCAGAGAGAAAATGTAGAGTCCTACTCTAATCCAAATTAGTAGGAAAGTATCAAATAATCACATCACCTACTCTTTGATCTCGATTTGAATTCTAACTCTGCTGACTAGTGTGAACATTCCATTAACTGTAAACAGTAGATTAGACAGTAGACCTCTTACGGGTGGAATATACTGTTATTCAGTATTTTTTGTTGTCTATTTCTCAACATTTTTATTTTTTTGTGGCACATTAAAAAAAAAAAAAATCCCTAAAAACAGGACAACAAATATAACGCTTGGAGATAGACAAGCATGCTGAGTAATATTTATCTAAATAAATTATTCAAAATCCTCTTTATCATCCTTTATTTTTGTTTGGATATAAGAAGAGAGGCAACGGTCTCAATTCAAAATTGCTTCTATCATCTTCTACTTTTGTTTGGATATACGGTGCTGAGACGACACACGTGGCTATATATATAAATGGCATTTTTAGGGTTAATAGATTAAAAAAAAAAAAAGTATTTTTATTATATCCACCTATCAATTTCATTAATTACGAAAAGACAACCAAATGGGTGGATGGAGCTTCCAAGTTTCATGTGAAAAGGATCTGCTCGATCGAATATCCCCTTACTTTTGTAGAAATGAAAATAGAGGAGAAATTGGACGGAGTGGATACATAATAGTTTTGTCTTATTGAGACTTTATTTCATTTAGTATTAGGTAATTTGACTTGTAGTGTGAAATGTCATTAAAACACTAAATTAACATTGTGTGTCCACTATCCAGCTATAAACTTTATTTCAAGGCAATTAAAGTCAATTTATATGTACTTTTTTTACATAATATAATTCAATTCAATTATATTTTGTAGGTTTTTTTTTTTTTTTAATTTACTTGTATTTCCCAAAGTTTATAAATAGATGTATTTTTTTCAGATTAGAATTTAGTTTATTTGTATCGCTCAATGTTTACAATGTAATTTGTATTTTTCATATTACAATTTACAAGTATATTTAGTTCAAAAATTGGATTATACCCATCTAAAAAAGCTTTAAAAAACAAAATGCCCATATAAATTAAATTCATAGTTAAAAATAAAAAACCAAAAAATCCCAAAAAGAAGTCCATATGCTCATGTGCGGCTATAGGCGAATTTTGCTCGTCCTAGACAAACAAATAGTTATTAAATTTCGTCTTCCGTAGAGTGCAGATATTGAATAAGGGTATTATCCACTCATATATTACATTTACACACCAAATAGTATTGTAGGTGACGTAATTGTTTTAACAAAAAAATACGTATACCCCTCTTAAATTAACAAGTAATTTGCATCATCATTCACAAAACACAAAATATACCTCAATCGCTCCATAGATATCAATTAATAAAAAAGAAACTTTTTTCAGGACTTTACATTACAATTTTCTAATAATTTGGAAAAAGACATTGCTTGAATTGAAAAATGTTCTTTATTGAAAAAGTTGAAAAGAACATTATGAATCATATTGTCGTTTTTTGTTCGTTTATAGAAATATGTATACTTTTTCCTTGGTGTAATTTGGATCGCTAATTTGAAGTGAACAATGGACTGCATTGAATTGACAGGTGGAAAAATGTAGAGATGATATGAAGATATGGTGGGGTTTGGGTTCAAAATTTCGTAACAATCTCCATCGCTACAACCTGGACGGCACCATACGATTGCTGCCTGCCGGCCAATGGGTGCATTTTTCCATTTTGGTGGATTCCTTTTGTCAGATATTGTAATGTTTGTCTGTCATATATTTTGGATAAGTCGCGTTTTCCATTTTTTTTTTCTTTTTTTCTTTTATAAAAATCTAAAATTGAGATTCACATCATCATGAGTTTTTTTTTTTTTATTCACATCATCATGAGTTTGAATACATTGAATATAGTTATCGTTTCATTTAACAAAAATAAAAATAAAAATTAGTGTTGCAATGCTTGGTGCAGTTTGTGCCACCAAGGACTAGGAAGTCTAGGATATTATAATTGCTCTTTGTAGTGGCCAATTTAGACTAAAATATGTAAACCCTCTTCTGAAGTTTTCTTTCCAAATGATAGAAATATTCCTTATATCATTTTATGCATACGTAAATCCTTATAAATATGAGATTCACCCTAAATCAAACTTCAAAACCTTCTCATCTATAAAGCCATAAAGAAAAAATTATACTTATTTTCTTCAGAGTTCGCTTAAGTTTACAATTTTAAAACATATGATTTGACGTAAAATTTTAGTTTAACCTTAAAAATCATCGACCTCTATCCCTTAGTTCTGAGTAAAAAACACTAATTTTTCTACATTTTCAAATTATAATTTCTTAAATAATACAATTTTCATGATTTAAATTTAAAAGGGAAAGTACATACCCCTCAAACTACACCAATTGACAATGTCCCCCCAAACTTTCAATTGTGACAATGTCCCCCAAACTACCAACACATGACATGTCCCCCAATGGCAAAGACAAAAAATAACCTACAGATTTTCAATAAGACCAAAACTCTTTTTTATTTTATTTTTAAAATATTTTTTAAAACGAAATCTTTATAATTTTTAAAATTTTGAATTTGGCTATTGGGTTGAGTGTTTATTTTTTATTTATTTTTTATATATAAAAAAAAATTGCTAGTTTTTTTTTTTTTTTTTTTTTGTTTTAGTTTTTCTAACCTTATGAATTCGAATATAATATAATAATAATAATAATAATTTTTTAAATAATTATAATTTTTTTAAACAAAAATGTTTATAATTTTTTTTTATTCTTGAATTTGTCCAATTGGTTTGTAGTGTTTTTTTTTTAAAAAAAATTAATTAATTTTGTTTTGGTTTTTGTTTTTGTTTTTTATTTTAGCTTTAGTCTTTTTCTAGCCCTTATAAATTGTAGTGTTTTTTTTTAATTTTTAGTTTAGTATTTTTTTTAAAAAGAATTATTATTTTTTATTTTATTAAGGTATTTTCGTCCTTAGGGGGGACATTGTCAATTTGTTTGGTAGTTTGGGGGGGACATTGTCCAATTGAAAGTTTGGGGGAACATTGTCAATTGGTGGTAGTTTAAGGGGGGTATGTGGACTTTTCCCAATTTAGAAATAACACTTTTAATCTCTAAAATCGCCTGCCAAACAGACTATCAAACTTATACCAAAATTGCAATCTCTATCTGCCTCACCCTCAGGCATTTTTCAATGATTGGTGGAATCCTATTGTCAGATGTTGCAATGTTTCTCTATCATTTATTTTTAATTTTCCCTTTTTACATGATTGGTGGATTCCTATTGTCAGATATTGTAATGTTTCTCGATCATATATTTTTAAGTTTTGGATAAGTCGCGTTTTTCAATTTTTTTTTATTTTATTTTATTTTTATTTTTGATTTTTTATAAAAATCTAAAATTGAGATTCAATTCCCTACAAGTGTTTTTTATTTATTTATTTATTCAATTCACCACGAGTTTGAATACATTGATATATAAATAGAGATATATATCACAAAATCATCGGGCCCCTCTTTTAGATGTCTATGCAAAACCTGCTGTACAACTCTAATATAGTTTCATAACCTATTAATATTAGGACAAAAATTAGTTGTTTGTAACTAATTTAATAAAATGATATGTATTTTTAAAACATGTGAAAAATATATATATTTTTAGAAAAATTTTACAAAAGCTCTTCAAACTTCCACGCGATTTGAATAACCTCCATTAATATTTGATTTCTTTTACTTTGGTCCCTCAAACTTTTAATTTGTCTCATTTTACCCTTCCGTAGATTTAACGAATAATTCTACCGAATGGAAGCTTAATGAGATAAATTGAAAGTTTGAAAGGCCAAATTGAGATAAATTAAACATTGAGAGAATTATTTAAATCGCGTGAAAGTTTAAAAAATCGCGTGAAAATTCAGAAAGTCTATGTAAAGTTTATCATACTTTCTTAATAGTAAAGATACATGTCACTTTCTTATAATGGTCAAGTTTATACTTAATTTATGTCTTAATTAATATTACTGTCCACTCAATAGGGCAACTGTTCCAGAAACAGTGAATCGAAACCCACCACCCATAAATAGCCGCTGAAATCTATGAAAATTTTCATACAATCGTAACCACCAAATATTGACCAACCTCCATAGCCACTCGTCCCCCACTTCCCACTTGAACAGAAAAGATACCCCAAAAATCAGCTCATCTGGACCCTGATTAATAGCGCCTTCCCCTGATCTTTTCAAACCCCATCCTAATCTCCTGCGCCCTTCTCTTCTTCACCCATCAAATAGTCATCAACCCTTTTTCGCTTTTTTCCTTTTGAGCTGTTAGGCAGCTATGGCTGCCTGTGGAAGCCTTCAGCACATATTCGAAAACCCATTGCCGGAAAACCCAACAACGCTGCTTGAATCCCTCTCTTCTTCGTGGAAACAGATTAAGCCTGTAAAACCCATTGAACCGCCATCGTTCACTGAGATCTTCGGTGAACTCCATTTCAAAGAGAATTCTGCAGAATCAGCCCCATGTCCTACAATTCCAGTCTCGCCGTTGTTGCCTTCACAATCGTGTTTGATAGAAAACCTCAATATAAATGATGGGAACAAGAAGAGTCCGTCAAGTGACGAATATACGCGCAGTCACAAAAGCAGTGACAGAATGAGCTCCGACAGCCTGCAGCTGTGCACTGAGGGTCTTGGGTTTGAGAGCTCCGATGATGTTGAGGACATGGGGAATGGGATGAGTGAAGATTGGAAAAACCAAGAGGAGAAAATAAGAGCAACAAAGCAGCATCATTTGCTGTCGTCTGAGAATCAAGGCGGCGAATTGAGGAGGTCGAGGACAAGTGGGGGAGCGTTTCCTCCGCCGATTTCTTGTATCGGAAAGAGTGGAAAGCCTTGGGTTTGCTTCAAATCTTATAGGCAAGACGGCAGGTTTGTTCTCAAGGAGATAAGGATTCCCACCCAGGAGTTCCTGCGTGCATATAGAGAAGATGGGCGCCTCAAGTTGCACTTTGTTCAGCCAAATGATGAGATTCTAGAAGAAGAAGAGGAGGAGGAGGAAGAAGATGTAGAAATGGACGATGAAGAAAAGGACAGTGATGATGATGATGACAAAGAAGGCAAGGAAGACGATGACTTAGGTAGGAAGTCTCCTGATCATGTCAGTGGTGTAGCCAGTTAGATTTTTCGACTCTTTTTTTTTTTTTCCAAACTAATTCAAAATAATTAAAGGAAAGAGAGTAATTTTCCTTTCTTTTGTCTATTAATTTCTTTCTTAGTTCCTGCTCCATGTTTTTGAAAGCAAATATTAATTTCCCAGAATCCTAGTGCTTAAAGTTTACCCATAGTTTAGAATAGGAAAATTCTCGTGTAGTTATCTGTGCGTGGGATTTCTCCTCATTATCCTAAACCAAAATTAAAAAAAAAATCATAAAAAAAAAAATCATAAAATGTCATATTTCATCGTGAGCATTTCCTTAATAAAGGAAGAAGAAAAGAAAAGGCAAAGATGTAGAAAACCTAAAGTTCTATACTAGAAGAAACACTCTTACACTATATTGAATTTCATACAATATTCCCTATGCCAACTGACAAATAAGAAGGAATCTTTAATTTTTGTGGAGAAATGATTTTGTAAAAAGCAAAGAATTGCCGGTTAGCAACAATACTATACTTTTTCTTCTTCACAAAAAGTAAAGAGGACTCATTTGGGCTTTTTCAATCGCTTTTTGCTTTTCAGGCACACAAAACACTTAAAATTACTTTCACTTTCATAATTAAAAAGCAAAAAACATTATCTAAAAATTTTTAGCAAAGGAACCCTCTTCTTTATTATTTGTCAATTTATCTTTCGTTTTGCTATAAAAGAGTAACAATCTCTTGAGGCATGGAGTACTACTGTATCAAATTCAATCAGTTTACCAATCTACGAGTATTTCTTTTTAAATTACGTTTGGTACGCAGAATTACTATTCCATTAAAAATTAAATAAATAATTTTTATTAAAAATTAAAGAAAGTGAAATAAATTAACATTTAAATATTTATTCTCATAGTCATGAGACAACAATTATTCATTATTTCTTCGTTACTATGAAAATGATTCTTTTAAAAGTATTAAAATATATATATACTTTAACATTAAGACTATTTTATTCAACTTTTATTATTCTTAATAAATACTAATTATTTTTCTTAAAGAATAACTATTTCTCATGTCAAACATATCATTTTAACAGTGTTAAAAGGAGAGAATAATTCTATACATCACCTCATTCCCGTCCCATCTTCTAATCTCACGCTGAAATTACGTCACATGAGATTAGGGAAATGGAGAGGTAATGTATATCATCACTCTAAAGGAGAGGACAACCTCGTGAATGCTTTTTGGAGTCGTGTCTCACTAGCATATCCTTGTAACACTTAATATAAGTCAAAATAATTCGACCACTATTGACGGTTTTTAAGATATTGCAGTCTCTTGGAGACAGGAAAAGCTTACTCTCCTAAAGATAAAGTCTTTTTTAAAAAGAATCTTCTAGAGATGCTTTGAGCACATCAAAGAAAGATCACACTTGACCACCAGACACATGGCAAGAACATGGCAAGACATATGTCCCATCTCTTTGGAAGATTATAATATCTTCGCTTTTCTTCACCTTTGGTAGACGTTAAATCAACAAGTCCGTTTGCTAATTCGCTCAGGATTGGTTTGGATTAATTCGACTTTGAGTCGGTGGACACAAAATTATTCTCAAATTTTAAATAAAGTATATTCAGGATAAACTCGACTCGACTCAACTTGTTAATTATATAACTTGGATAAGCTCGATTCAACTCGTTAGCTTGTTCATAAACACACACAAGTAATTTTAATTAAATATAGGTTAATATGCTCTCACGCACGCACACAAGTAATTTTTTAACCTATATAATTAAATATATAACATGTAACATAGATATTTATGCTTACATATTAACTATAGTATATAATTATATACTAGTTACTTATATACTTAAGTAATTACCTATGTAAATGTATAACATATGATATTATTACTAGTGCTTACATAGTTATGTATTAATTAGTTAGAGCACTAATAACATCTTCCCTTAAAACACTAACAACATCTTTTCTTAGAACACTAGCAACAGACACTCAATAGCTCATTTCATTCCCTATATATAGGAAAAAAAATCACTCACATCAGTTTCCCTATATTTTTCCTAAACCCTTGGGTATTGGGTATAAGTGTAACTACCCAATGGTTGGTAAAGGTTGAAAAGTAAAATGACAAAAAGGAGAAAGTAAAAAATAGAATAAAATAAGAGTAAAGAATTAGTATTTAATTGATATATGAAAATATAAGAAAATTTATTGTGAAGTAAAAAAGTTTTATTCCCTAAATTTAGGGAAAATATTTGGGTATCTGTTAAGAGCACTCACAGCAACTTCCCTTTGATTTTTCCTAAATTTAGAAAACAAAACTGCTTTTTGCTTCTCTATCCAAATACATTTAACAATAGCTTCTCTTATTTTTTCTTATCCCATTAAAATATTATTTATTTACAAAATACGAGTTCCCTACCTACCTTCACATTTTTTACAAAATTTCAACACAGTCCCAAATAAACCCAAATAAAAGACAAAAAGATAAGAGAGGAGATGAGAGATGAGAGAGGAGAAAACTATTTTGTACTAAAATAATGGATAAAGAAGCTATAAAAGGAAGCTAAAGTGCTACCCGGCCAATGCATTGGATAACACTATAGCATACCCAATGTTTGCATGTAATTTTTTGTGGTTTTTCTATTAGATTTTTCCTATATTTAGGGAATGGAAAAAGTTATTGGGAAGCTACTGTGAGTGTTCTTGTAGAGCACTAGCTTTCCTAAATTTTATTCACTTTCCTAAATATAAGAAAAACTCCTAAAAAACTTTGCAACAGATTCCTTTAATGTTCCCCAAACCAAGGGAACCAAAAGTATTACCATAAATATAGAGTAACACTTTTACTTTCTTTAACATTATTTTAATATAAAAATAATTTCTCCCTTTGCTCTTTTTTCTCTTTTTTCTCTAGCATTTAGTTGAAAGAATATTTAAGTGACTTTCCCTTTCCTCTAACATTTAATTGAATAATATTGAAATGGTATAATCACAAAATTAGTAGGTTCAAATTGAAATGTCTGAGTTGTTTAATTTAATGGATCGGGTTTTTAACCTATACCTTGAGACAACCCATACCCAACACGCAACATGTAAGCTGGACAATTTTTGACACGATTCACAAACCCAACATAAACCCAACACAAAATTAGTGGATTGTAGTTAATATATATAGTCTTATACCTATGCCTCGCAATGACCTAACATGCGACCACAAATTGACACCTCTATTCCCAACATATAAACACAAAAAACGCCACGTATCATTAATGAACAGAGTGCTACAAAAGATACTCAAACAATGAGTATCTTTGTAGATATCACATAATACAGGGCAATGTGAAATGGTAATTGTACTACTAACAAGAGTATTCAATATACCATATTTCATTTCAGGTTCAAATACCTCACGGTACTGAAACTTGTTGAAGAACTTTTATTGGTTACCTGAGCAGCAAGGTAGTAATAAGATGATTATCAGAGTATGGGATTGTTGCCATCTAACGTCAGAAGCACCTTGTATAAATCCGGACGCCGATCACGAAATATTCCCCAACTGTGTCTCTGGGACTTGATTTTATCCAAATCAAATTCTGCTACAAGAACAGCTTCCTCTTTATCATCAGCAGCTGCAACAATTTCTCCAGTAGGCCCTGTGGTGAAATTTCAAAATACATAGATACATATATAAATATATTTGTATTAGATACACATCCATGCACAAGGCCCAGTTTCTTGAAGGTACTCTCAATATTTGCTAATGCCAGCAGATAAACAGAAAGAATACCTGCAATAAAAGAGTTCCCATAGAATGTGATCACACTTTCTCCATGCTGTGTCTCAATCAACTCTTTTCCTATGCGATTAGAAGCTACTAAAGGTACCTGAATTCATGCAAATAGATTAGTTCCGCTTGTGTGGAAGTGTTTCGATAACAAACACTATTTGTTGGAAAGTTTTATTCTAAATCACAGCAAGTCTTGACAGAAACCACCAAAAGACAAGAACTAACATTGCCATTTGCATTGGAATGCATAAATTGTCTAAATTTATCATAAATCACAGCAAGTCCTTGACAGAAACCATCAAAAGATAATAACAAAGATCCATTTGCCTTGAACACATCAAGTTGTCCAATTTATCATTTTGTGGATTATTATAGGCCCCAAAGAGGAAGTTACTGGAGCAAGGATTTGGCAAACAGGCCAAACCAGAACCAACTAGTCAACTCCAGTAATTTTAAAGTTGATAATCTACTAGTATAAAGAAATTACCACATTTGCCCCAGCATGCCCTTGCATAACCCGCTTCCAGTGTTCACGGGAATCAAGTTCTGCGTCTTGAGGTTCAGAACCAATAGCCGTAGGATAAAGCAATATTTCTGCACCTTGAAGAACCATAGCTCGGGCTGCCTCTGGAAACCACTGATCCCAACAAATTGCTGACATGAAATATGCAGTAGTAGCCTTAGTTTTTTTCCAACCCTTACTTCTGTTGCAGATGAAATGATAAATAAAAAAAAATAAAAAATTTAAAAAAATGCTATGTTGTTTGCCATTAACATGGTTATAATGCAAATCTAACGCGTAAGTGAAGATTACTGAAGGTACACCATCTCCACATCGCGCAAAAGGTAGATAAAAATCTAATACAAGCCCAAGAAAAATTGAAATCAGAACATAAAAAATTAGAGCATTTAAAAATTCTTACCAATTCCAATCTTTGCAAACTTAGTCTGGAATACCTGTTGACCAGAAGTATCAGGTTTGTTATAAGTTTCGCTAGTTATTACAAATCACTACCAGGACTTAAGCTACCAAAGCAGTATTAGATATCAAATGAGATTATTGTAAGCACACACCTTAAAGCCAGTGTCACCAGGATTAAAGTAGAATTTTTCTTGGTAGCCTGTCAGAGAAAAAATTATTATATGTCATCATAA
Organism: Betula pendula; assembly: GCA_900184695.1. Classification (NCBI taxonomy): domain Eukaryota; kingdom Viridiplantae; phylum Streptophyta; class Magnoliopsida; order Fagales; family Betulaceae; genus Betula; species Betula pendula. Next base: position 61,890 of record FXXK01001190.1, on the reverse strand, counting down.
AAAATATATGATTCAAGGGAAGGAATAATCCTGCATCTTGCATACCTGGGCTATCTGGGATATGGGACTTTCTATAAAGTCCAAGATCTGTCCCATCAGCATCAATTATGGCTACTGAATTGTAATGAGCATTGTTAGCCTCTTCAAAGAAGCTAACTGGTATCACTACCCCTAACTCTTTTGCAAGTTTCTGCATCCTACACAGCATGAACATAAACATATAAAATTAGTTCAATTGCACAAAAGGTGCTTGAAATTGAGATCAAGACAGGGAAAGTGATAGGAAATAACATGGTGCCAACTGGATATGGCATGTGAGCGTTCAGCCACCCAAGCAAATAGCATATGACATTTTCTGATACTTTACCTCAGGATTGTTGGGTGGCCCTTATACGGCTTAGATCGTTGAAAGAAATCCTCCCTTTCTGCCTGACAGAAGTAGTAACCCTCAAAAAGTTCCTGAAGAAACATCCATTAGGACAAAAGCTTACACAATATCCTTTTTTTTTTTTGATAAATAAGAAATAATATATTAAAAGCGCAGTCCTGACACACAGGAAGTATACAAAGGGCCGCCTAAGAAGGAGAAGAGAAAGAGAAATGTACAAGAAAATTATTAAAGCTTATCACTAAGGGAGTTAGATAAGCAATTGTCCAAGAGAAAAGACTTATACACTATCGTTGACAATAAAACTAATTCAGTCGAAGAATTTGTGCCAAACACTGTCACTTATGCAGTTCATTTTTTATATACATGGCATGCATTATGTTACAAGCAATACTTACATCACCATCCATAGTATCTTTGTTTACATTAAACATCAAACACTTCCCTTTCATGGGGTCAGAGCTGTAAATGATAAAACAAGACTCTATTTACCAGAATTTCAAAGGGACAATTCAAAAACCTTGTCGTAAAACTTTTTAAATCATTGTCATCACCGGCTGTGATAGATCTCAATATCCTAGTACGCATCATATGCTGCATACAACATGGTTTATGTTATATTTATAAGAAAAGGTGCCTCCAATATGCATTGTTTCCCCAAAAAAGTAATAAACAAAAGACCAATTAAAATTTGATTGTCTTTTGGTAACATTATAAAAACGCTAATTAAAACAGTTACTCTTAACAAAGTTATTACATTATCTAAAAAGGTGCTTTAAATCTATAGAAATATTTTTTTCTTCTTTTCTTTCTTTTGCCTAGACTACCAAAAAAAAGAAAAAAAGAAAAGAAAAGAAAAGAAGTAGACAAATCTTAACTGTAAGAATCATTCATTATTTATGTCAATTGAACGTGGAAAATATGCCATTTAAGGCTTTGAGAATGAAACTCAAAAAATGCAAAGCCTATGAGAAGAATAAATATCATTAACTATATAACATAATTTTTACTTACTAAAAAAAACGTTTATGATCCAACACTAGAGAATAATTGGTAAAAGAAGAACTAAAGTTTGGCAGCTAGAAGCTTCATTTTTATTTAATATTATTAAGTGTAAAATTAGTATAGCTTTCATTGTCTCGCAAATGTTTATAAGAACATCTAATCAATGGATTGCAACAAACTACGATAATCTATACATTTAATCTAAACACCACATTCAAGTATTAGGAATAAATAACATTTGATACTCATCTTTATATAAATGAACATTTCTAGATATGTTTTAGCTATGCACAATATTTAAGATTTTCTTCTTTCTGGTTATGTTGTAGCTACTTGCAAATTTTAAATTTTCTTCAAGCACGTAGTTTCTTCAATTTAGTGGAAAATTTAAGCATATCTAACAAAACATGATACAATGTCACCAATTATAACAAAATGTGATACAATACGATCCTTGATAAATAAAATTCAAAAACTAATAACTGATGTAATACATGATTTGAACACATCTGAAAAGACGGAGTAAGTTCAAATTGAGGTCTAATGACCAAAACCATGTCAAAAGTTTTTGAAATGGCAATGTAACATAGATTTCTAATCTCAACAAAACAGGGCTGGTGGATCTTGGTCCCCCTCAATCTAAGTAATGTTTCTCAAAACAATATATCCATCTCACTACTTATCAGTTACTTACTAGCAGAAACCAATAGACATAGACATATCATCCTATACGTGGTTTTAAATAATTTGTGTATTACAATTATTTATCAATGTCTTGGACATTGTCAATACAAACACATTTTAACTTCTCACAAACAATTTAAACTAGAACCATGCTATGGAGCTGCCTCAGTAATTTAGGCAATATAGAAGAGCTTCATATGTAATGTTAAGTGGTGGTCGGTAGCATGAAGAAGGAGAACAGCACCTCACCAATGAGGCTTCACCAATGGCCTAGGTGGTATCCTCAGGCAATAAAATAGACCTATTCAGTCAATAGTTAGAATTTGTTTTTTAAACAATGACCCACCAATGTTTTGGGAATCATCAAGTGAATAAACAAGGACAAAGACCAGGTTTTCTCCATGTCCATCCCTAATCCCATTTTCCATATCTTCAATGCCACTTTTTCTGATACTCCCTCAAACTTCCAATCATACTCCTTGTGTAAAAACCTTACAAACTTTAACCTAAAGCTAATTGAGTTAGCAAATTCGATAGAAAAATGCATTTTAGCGTTCAACTCTTGTTTTAAGTACCAAGACTTACAAGTTGACACTTATTTGATCACTTTTCCACTATGGTTACCCAGACTATATTTCAACCCAAAAAGAACTCCAATTAAGAGCCTATAGTTCTAGATAGATGGGCACCCACTCCACAATCAACCTACAACCTATCAATTTCTATCAAGGCAAATTGACTCCAAAAACCACATCAAAACAATGAAGTGTACACCAGATGATTTAGAATTAATTAGTGGATAATCCACTGCAACTCCCCCCCACCCCCCAACTAAAAGGCTATCCACCACCTTTCTCCCCTGTCCAATGACCTCTGCCCATTATATTCTGTCATAACCCTCCACCTTAGGTAAAAATGGCAAGCATACTTCCCCAAGGAACTCCTCAGGAGCTCTTAAGTCTTATGAAACTTATAGAAGTCTCAATTACCAAGCATTGAGAAACTCAAAAAGTTTTTTATTTTTTTTTATGAATTAGAAAATCACAAAGCTATGCACTACTGAATCTAATGTTAGCGGTAGTGCCCTAAACCCAATTTGTAAGACGTTTCGTTTAATAAAAGTGTTTTATTTTCTGAGAATTACTTAAACATTGGGCCTTGCGAATTCATTTGATGAGTGTAGTCCTTAGATTACATTGTATGTTATTTAGGTGTATTAATGATTTAAATACACAAAAGATCTAAACCACAAGCTCTTTGTAACTTATAAATATTAGTTCGTAGTAAGTGATGAAATTGAGGATTTCATCTGATAAGACTATAACATATTAATCAAGATGATCTATCTAGATCATGTAAGTGGAGACTTCTTATTGATATGTTGGTGTATTTGTAATACACTGAATTGGACCACCGTGAGTTATTATTCTATGAATTACTATCAACTGAATAATTATTTGCTGTTACTCTCTCTCTCTCTCTCTCTCTCTCTCTCTCTCTCTCTCTCTCTCTCTCTCTCGGCGGCGCATGAGAGCGCGTCACTTCTTCTCTTTCGTGTCCCTTTGTCATTGGTTACGTTTCTTTAGTGGGGTTCCGTAGGAGGTGTTTTGTGGAATCCAAATGTTTTGAATTGGACGTAAAGGGAGGTTCAACAGGGCTGAGGCTTTGTGAGATCAGTAAAGGGGTTACTCGAACCATCTTCCTAGGCAGAAAGGATGCCTATTGGCTTCTGGAAACGGTTGAGGAGTTGCTCTCTGCGAAGAACTCTTCAATGTTCTGGAAAAGATCGCGAGTTGGTGTCCCCGATTTTATTGCCCAACGATGTGCTAACAAGCATGGTCGTTTCTTGGTGGTGGAGGATTTTGGCGGTGGCAAAAAAAGGGGTTCCATTTTTGTGCTGAAAGGAAAAAAGGGAGAAGGCTGGGAGAGCTTCCGCTCAGAGCTGCACTCCGTGGTGCAACATATGAAGTCTTATAGTGGTGGCGTTCGTTACCAGTCGAAGGAGGATTTTGCTTCTTTGGCGTTGGAAACGCCGCCCACGGTGGAAATTCCAGTTCCTCAACGACGAAGATCGTTTGCAGAGGTGATGATGAGCTCTAAGGTGTCAGAGCCACAGTTATTGTTGACGAAACCCATCACAAAGCTGTCGAAGAGGGCGGAGGTGGAGGTGGTACAGAAACCGAAGGTGCCAGTGAAGTTTGACGTGCTGCAATCTGACGTGCCGAAAGCTGGAACCGCAAAACATGCAAAGGTGATGATGGGATACTCTGACTTTGCGTATGCAGGGGAAGGGGATGGCCTTGATTGCCAACGTATCTCTCTCATAGACACGTTAGAGTGCATTAAAAGAGATGTGGAGAAGTGTTTAGTGTGGATGGACTCGGGTATACTTAATCTTCAGTGTGGGCTTATGGGCTCAGCGCCCAAGATTTCTATTGCAGCCCGTGGGGACGGCCCAGCTAAGAGGAAGACCAAACTTGGGATTTTCAGCTCTCGGCCCAAAGTTGTTTTTAAACCCATTGCTGGCATATGGGTATTGGGTCAGCCTAAGTCTCCAGGTCTACCAAAGCTTCAGGGTTTTTCGAAGCCTCTAGTTAAACCGAAGCCTCCGAGTCAGTCGAAGTTTCCGGGTCCTGGCCCAGTTATTAAGTTGACCCGATTGGATAAAGGTGAGGTCGTTTTGCTTGAGGGCCCGAGGCCCAATCCTTCCAAATCGATCAAAAAAAAGTGGGTCTTGGTTCAACCCGTTTTCAAGAGATCCGGATCTTCTCAAGTGAAGACGCAGGCTTTGTTCCTGTTTCCGACAGCGGGTATGGACTTTCAAGACGAGATGACGGCGTCAACTTCTTATGGTGGTCCGACCATAGCCTCACCGCCTTGTAACGCTTTGACGTCTCCCCTCTGCACGTCAGCTGCTCCATTGGAGTTAGACGCGGCTCCTAAGCTGCCAGGCTTGGTTGTGGGTGGTTGTTCGCCGGTGGGTTCTGATAAGATGGGTAAGTCTTTGGCAACAGGTTATTCGCCGGAGTTAGTGTTGGTCTCAGGCTCGTCGGAGAAGCCTCATGCCCCGGTGTCACAGTCCTCGGCTGAGCTTCCTAGGCCGGAGCTGGACTTGGTCTCTGCCTCGCTGGTTCCAGAATGTTCTGATGTGTCTGTAGCGGTTGGGCTTGGGGAGGATTTTTCGGTTGACACTGACAGTATTGGGCCGGAGCTGGGATTGGTTCCTGTCTCGCCGGTTGGGTTTGGGAAGGACCTCTTGGATGGCACTGGAAGTACGAGGCCGGAGTTGGGCTTGGTTTCTAATTCGCCGGTTCCGAGATGCTCTGGATTGGCTGTAGATGTTGGGTATCCTCTGTTCCAACCGTTTGCTGCCCCTAGCACCTCGGGTGTAGGGATGCTATCCCCCTCTCCCTCTTCTTCTGCTCGGTTGGCACTTGATGCTGGATGTCCTCCCCCTGGTTTCCTTACCAGTAGCTGTTTGGAATTGGATTTGGTTTCTGAGAATCCTTCTCCATTGCTTTGTTGTCCAGCTATTAAGGTTAGGGGGAAGGCAGGGGATCAGTCTTCAGCCTGGGTTTTGCAGTTAGTTAAGGTGTTTAGTCAACTTGTGGCACTTTGATGGTTATGAAGGGAAGCTTTCGGCTTTGTTTGAAGACATCGTTGCTAGTAATACTGAGAAAGCCTTGGGGTCTAGATCGCGTGTGGGCAAGAAAAGTACAAGGGAACTTAATAATTTGTTCAGCTCTATTACCTATGATGCGCATAGTGGAAGTGCTTCCCGTGGTAGGTACAAGGTGAGGGATCAAAGAGGTTTATTATGAAGCCCTCTCTGATTTCTTGGAATGTTCGTGGGCTTAATGAGGTTGGTAAACGGCTGAAAGTCAGGAATCTCTTTAGACAGTGGAAGGCCGACATTATTTGTTTGCAGGAGACTAAACTAGAGTTTATTTCCAATAGTATTGTGAGAAGTTTGTGGGGTTGTCTTTTTGTTGATTGGTGCTATCTTGCCTCTAGAGGGGCTGCTGGAGGTATCTTACTCATATGGATAGGAGGGTTGTAGAAAAGATTGAGGTGTATATGGGGGATTATGTTGTTGCGTGCTCTTTCAAGAATGTGGAAGATGACTTTTCTTGGGCGTTCGCAGGACTTTATGGTCCTCACATTATTAGCTCTAGACAATTGCTTTGGGAGGAGCTAGCTGGCCTTATGATTTGGTGGAATGTGCCTTGGTGCATTGGGGATGATTTCACTGTCACTCAGTTTCCGAATGAAAGATCAGGGCTAGCTCGTTTCTGCCCAGCAATGATGGAATTCTCGGACTTTGTTTCTGAGCAAGGCCTCATGGATCTTCCTCTTGTTGGGGGGACTCTTACGTGGTCTAATATTTCCTCTTGGTCCCGTATTAATAGGTTTCTTGTTTTTTCAAATTGGGAAGCCAAGTAACCTAGCCTCTTCCAGAAAAGGTTGCATAGACTGTGCTCTGATCACTTTCTCATTCTCCTTGATTGTGGTGGTTTGAAAGGGGGCATTAGACCGTTCAACTTTGAAAATATGTGATTAAAGGTTGATGGGTTTGTGGATCTAGTGAGGCATTGGTGGTCGTCTTATTCCCTCCAAGGTACTTCTAGCTACATTCTTGCCCAAAAGCTCAAGGCCTTGAAGGCAGACTTAAAGAAGTGGAATGAGCAGGTTTTTGGTAATGTGGAGCTTCGTAAAAAGGCCCTTTTGGATGAATTGAATGCTCTTGATTGCTTGGAGGAGGAGCGAGGGTTAACTTCTGAAGAAAAGTTGCAAAAAAGTGTGGTTATTAGTGAGCTGGAACATGCTACTCTTCAGGAGGAAATTTGTTGGAGACAAAAGTCAAGGGTCCTTTGGCTTAAGGAGGGCGACAAATGCACTAAATTCTTTCATCGGGTGGCCAATTCGAACAAGAGATACAACTTCATAGAGTCTCTCTCTGTCAATGGCTTAGTTTCTTCGGATCAACCTATCATTAGGGATACTATTGTTCAATACTACGCGGCCTTATTGGCAAAACCTTACAGTAGGAGGCCTAGGTTGGATGACCTGGATTTCAACTCTATTGATGCGGCATAGGCTTCTTCTCTAGAACTTCCTTTTGAGGAAAGGGAGGTTTTTGAGGTGGTAAAGTGTATGAACAGAGATAAGGCCCCAGGTCCTAATGGCTTTTCTATGGCTTTCTTTCAAGATTGTTGGGATGTGATCAAATCTGATATTATGAGGGTTTTCCAAGATTTCCATACTTATAGTAAGTTTGTAAAAAGCCTTAATGCCACGCTTATTGCCTTAATTCCGAAGAAGTCTGGGGCGATTGATCTTACGGATTTTCGGCCTATTAGTCTTGTGAGCGGAGTCTACAAGATCATTGTTAAAGTCCTTGCTAATAGATTAAGAAGGGTTGTGGATAAGGTTATCTCGAATTCTCAAAATGCCTTTGTAAAAGATAGACAAATTCTTGACTCAGTCCTTCTAGCTAATGAGTGTTTGGATAGTCGCATCAATTCTGGTATTCCAAGGATGATTTGCAAGCTGGATATCGAGAAGGCTTATGATCAAGTGAATTGGAGGTTTCTTTTGTATATGCTTAGAAGGTGTGGGTTTGGAGAGAAATGGTGTTCTTGAATTGCTCATTTGCATCTCTTCAACAAGCTTCTCTATTTTGGTGAATGGCACCCCGGCTGGTTTCTTTAGCAGTTCTCGTGGTTTAAGGCAAGGAGATCCTCTGTCTCCGTTTCTGTTTGTTATTGTTATGGAGGCGCTAAGTTAGATGCTTACTGTTACTGTTGACAGGGGTCATCTTTCTGGGTTCTCTGTGGGTGCTAGGCTCCCTGAGGCGGTCAGTATTTCACATTTGTTGTTTGCAGATGATACCTTGATTTTTTGTGGGGCCAATCCTGATCACTTGCGCTATCTTCGTGTGTTATTCTTATGCTTCGAAGCTGTCTCTGGCTTACAGATTAATTTGGCTAAATCAGTGTTGGTCCCTGTGGGTAATGTTGATGATGTGACTGATCTGGCTGACATTTTGGGTTGTGGGGTCTCCTCTCTGCCTTTGAAGTATCTTGGCCTTCCGCTGGGGGCTGTTATAAAGCTAAGCCTATTTGGAATGGGGTTGTTGAGAAGATTGAACGTCGGTTGGCTAGTTGGAAACGGATGTATTTGTCTAAGGGTGACAGGATTACCCTTATAAAGAGCACTTTATCCAATCTACCTACGTACTTTTTGTCTCTTTCTCTCATCTCTACTAGCGTGGCTAATCATATTGAGAAGCTCTACCGTAACTTTTTATGGGGTGGAATAGGTGAAGAATTCAAATTTCACCTGGTTAGTTGGGCCAAGGTGTGATCTCCTTTTTCTGAGGGAGGTTTGGGGATTCGGAACTTGAGGACTTTTAATAAGGCCCTTTTGGGAAAGTAGTTGTGGCATTATGTGCATGAAAGAGAGGCTTGGTGGAGAGTTGTTGTAGATGCTAAATTTGGTAGCATGGAGGGTGGATGGTGTTCTCGTGCTCCCACTGAGCCGCATGGGGTGCAGTTATGGAAGAACATTAGAAGGGGGTGGAGTTTGCTCTGTAGCCATACCAGATTTGAGCTGGGAGATGGGTCTAAAATCAGATTCTGGGATGATGTGTGATGTGGTCAGTTGCCTCTTAAAGAAGCTTTCCCTGTTCTATATGGCATTGCTTGTGATAAGGATGCGTTTGTTGCAGCTCATCTGGACTTTTCTAGTGGTTCCCTTCTATGGGACGTTAGCTTTTCTCATACGGCTCATGATTGGGAATTGGATGTCGTGGCTTCCTTCTTTTCTTTATTATATTCCCTTCATGTGAGAAGGGCAGGGGAAGACAAACTTTGATGGAACCTCTATTTTAAGGGAAAATTTGATGTTAGATCCTTCTACAGGGTTTTAGCTCGTAATGCTGGTCGGTCCTTTCCCTGGAAAAGTATTTGAAGGACCAAGGCTTTGAAGGACCAAGGCTCTTGTGAAAGTGGCTTTTTTTGCTTAGTCGGCGGCTCTAGGGAAGATCCTTACTATAGACAATCTTAGAAAGAGGCACGTCATGGTAATTGACAAATGTTGTATGTGTAAAAGACATGGAGAATCTGTGGATCATCGTCTTCTTCATTGTGAGGTCGCCTGCGTCTTATGGAATAATATCTTCAGTCACTTTGGCTTATCTTGGGTTATGCCTCTTCGAGTTGTTGATTTGTTCGCTTGCTGGTGGACAGGTGGGTGCTCCCAGAGTTCTGTTGTGTGAAAATTGGTGCCTTCTTGTCTTATGTGGTGTCTATGGAATGAACGTAATGACAGAAACTTTGAGGACCAAAAAAGAACTGTAAAGGAGCTTAAGGCTTTTTTCTTGTATTCTCTTTTTTTCCTGGACAGCCGCTTATCTAGCTCCTTTAAGGATTAATTATAATGAGTTCCTTGTACATTTTTCTTCCCCTATTTAGGCGGTCCTTTGTATACTTCCTGTGTACCAGGGCTGCGCTTTTGCGCTTTTAATATATATTTTCTCTTACCTATCAAAAAAAAACTGAATAATTAAACTCACGACTGCTAATAGCATTGACTTTCAATCCTGAGAGGAATGTGAAGTGTAGGTTACTTTAATGTATCTAGGAATGAAATATTGTATGTTCAAAACCTCAATACGTTGAGTAATCGCATGTAGCGTTGTGGGCACACTACTCCTCACGATGGAATTCATAATCTCTATATGAGACACAAAATATCTCCTTGAGATAGATTTAATGAGAATTGATTATTCTAGTAAGGNGGATGACCTGGATTTCAACTCTATTGATGCAGCAGAGGCTTCTTCTCTAGAACTTCCTTTTGAGGAAAGGGAGGTTTTTGAGGTGGTAAAGTGTATGAACAGAGATAAGGCCCCAGGTCCTGATGGCTTTTCCATGGCTTTCTTTCAAGATTGTTGGGATGTGATCAAATCTGATATTATGAGGGTTTTCCAAGATTTTCATACTCATAGTAAGTTTGTAAAAAGCCTTAATGCCACGCTTATTGCCTTAATTCCGAAGGAGTCTGGGGCGATTGATCTTACGGATTTCCGGCCTATTAGTCTTGTGAGCGGAGTCTACAAGATCATTGCTAAAGTCCTTGCTAATAGATTAAGAAGGGTTGTGGATAAGGTTATCTCAAATTCTCAAAATGCCTTTGTAAAAGATAGACAAATTCTTGACTCAGTCCTTCTAGCTAATGAGTGTTTGGATAGTCGCATCAATTCTGGTATTCCAAGGATGATTTGCAAGCTGGATATCGAGAAGGCTTATAATCATGTGAATTGGAGGTTTCTTTTGTATATGCTTAGAAGGTGTGGGTTTGGGGAGAAATGGTGTTCTTGGATTGCTCATTGCATCTCTTCAACAAGCTTCTCTATTTTGGTGAATGGCACCCCGGCTGGTTTCTTTAGCAGTTCTCGTGGTTTAAGGCAAGGAGATCCTCTGTTTCCGTTTCTGTTTGTTATTGTTATGGAGGCGCTAAGTAAGATGCTTACTGTTACTGTTGACAGGGGTCTTCTTTCTGGGTTCTCTGTGGGTGCTAGGCTCCCTGAGGCGGTCAGTATTTCACATTTGTTGTTTGCAGATGATACCTTGGTTTTTTGTGGGGCCAATCCTGATCACTTGCGCTATCTTCGTGTGTTATTCTTATGCTTCGAAGCTGTCTCTGGCTTACAGATTAATTTGACTAAATCAGTGTTGGTCCCTGTGGGTAATGTTGATGATGTGACTGATCTAGCTAACATTTTGGGTTGTGGGGTCTCCTTTCTGCCTTTGAAGTATCTTGGCCTTCTGCTGGGGGCTGTTATAAAGCTAAGCCTATTTGGAATGGGGTTGTTGAGAAAATTGAACGTCGGTTGGCTAGTTGGAAACGGATGTATTTGTCTAAGGGTGACAGGATTACCCTTATAAAGAGCACTTTATCCAATCTACCTATGTACTTTTTGTCTCTTTTTCTCATCTCTACTAGCGTGGCTAATCGTATTGAGAAGCTCTACCGTAACTTTTTATGGGGTGGAATAGGTGAAGAATTCAAATTTCACCTGGTTAGTTGGGCCAAGGTGTGATCTCCTTTTTCTGAGGGAGGTTTGGAGATTCAGAACTTGAGGACTTTTAATAGGGCCCTTTTGGGAAAGTGGTTGTGGCGTTATGTGCATGAAAGAGAGGCTTGGTGGCAAGTTGTTGTGGATGCTAAATTTGGTAGCATGGAGGGTGGATGGTGTTCTCGTGCTCCCACTGAGCCGCATGGGGTGCGGTTATGGAAGAACATTAGAAGAGGGTGGAGTTTGCTCTGTAGCCATACCAGATTTGAGCTGGGAGATGGGTCCAGAATCAGATTCTGGAATGATGTGTGATGTGGTCAGTTGCCTCTTAAAGAAGCTTTCCCTGTTCTATATGGCATTGCTTGTGATAAGGATGCGTTTGTTGCAGCTCATCTGGACTTTTCTAGTGGTTCCCTTCTATGGGACGTTAGCTTTTCTCATGCGGCTCATGATTGGGAGTTGGATGTCGTGGCTTCCTTCTTTTCTTTATTATATTCCCTTCATGTGAGAAGGGCAGGGGAAGACAAACTTTGGTGGAACCTCTCTTTTAAGGGAAAATTTGATGTTAGATCCTTCTACAGGGTTCTAGCTCGTAATGCTGGTCGGTCCTTTCCTTGGAAAAGTATTTGAAGGACCAAGGCTCCTGTGAAAGTGGCTTTTTTTGCTTGGTCGACGGCTCTAGGAAAGATCCTTACTATGGACAATCTTAGAAAGAGGCACGTCATGGTGATTGACAAATGTTGTATGTGTAAAAGACATGGAGAATCTGTAGATCATCATCTTCTTCATTGTGAGGTCGCCTGCGTCTTATGGAATAATATCTTCAGTCACTTTGGCTTATCTTGGGTTATGCCTTTTCGAGTTGTTGATTTGTTCGCTTGCTGGTGGACATGTGGGTGCTCTCAGAGTGCTGTTGTGTGAAAATTGGTGCCTTCTTGTCTTATGTGGTGTCTATGGAAGGAACGTAATGACAGAAACTTTGAGGACCAAAAAAGAACTTTAGAGGAGCTTAAGGCTTTTTTCTTGTATACTTTTTTTTCTGGACAGCCGCTTATCTAGCTCCTTTAGGGATTAATTATAATGAGTTCCTTGTACATTTTTCTTCCCCTATTTAGGCGGTCCTTTGTATACTTCCTGTATACCAAGGCTGCACTTTTGCGCTTTTAATATATATTTTCTCTTACCTATCAAAAAAAAAAACTGAATAATTAAACTCACGACTGCTAATAGAATTGACTTTCAATCCTGAGAGGAATGTGAAGTGTAGGTTACTTTAATGTATCTAGGAATGAGATATTGTATGTTCAACACCTCAATACGTTGAGTAATCGCATGTAGCGTTGTGGGCACACTACTCCTCACGATGGAATTCATAATCCCTATATGAGACACAAAATATCCCCTTGAGATAGATTTAATGAGAATTGATTATTCTAGTAAAGAAACTTACTAAAATAAAATACTTTGCAGAATTTGATTATAAGAGTATAAGAATAATTAAGAGATTAAATTGGATACTCAAGGAATCGAATCGAGAGGTAGAAGAAATAAAGTGATAGTAATTCTAATTGACTTTATTTCTTTACGGATATTTCATGGAAGAGTCAAATGCAACATTTAGTAGTCATGGGGCTCTTGTATAATTAAATAAATCCTAGAGTGCAATTATATTTTTATGGTAGAATAAAATATAATTAATGGTAACTTTGGGCTAGTTATGAGATAACAAGAATTCAAAGCCCATTACAGATAAGTTTTATTTTTTTCTTAGATCCTTTCTCAAGCTATAAATACCCCATTACAGGGGTGGCCGACCACTCTTGACGTTGACTCTCTAGGGAGCGTATGGTAGGGCTTTTGGGAGAGAGAAAACAATTTTCTCGCTCCTCCTCTAGGCCTACACACACACTAGAAAGAAAACACATATAGGAACCCACTCTCCTGGCCTCCCTATAGTCATTGAGGAGAAGATCTTTGTGATTCTAAGAGCACAAGTTGTTTCATCTTGTGGATTAAGCATTAAAGGTATGTCTTCACTTCTTGTTATTCATGATTGATTGAATAAAGTTCTGTATTTTTGAAAATTGTGACTTGTGCACATAGATCCTTTTATTTTCCGTTGTGCTTAATATGTATGAGATGCATATTGCTTTCCAACATCCAATCCTTCCATCGTACCCAAATCTTAAGAATTTCTAGATAACTTGACAGTGTCGAACAAGTAGGTGTAACTGTGGAGTTCTAAGGTGGCAAACTAAGCAGAGTCAAATATAGTGATCCTACTACTCTGAAAAAATATGATAGACATGCCCAATTGGGGAAAATTTTTGAATTAGATTGTGTTACTTTGAAACCTGATGGTGTTGGGCATATCAATTATCCAAGATAGAGCCTCTCAAATTCAATGCACAAAGAATATTAGGAATATGGCAAGGAAGCACTAACTTTGACCTAAGTGCTAGGACTTTGGCTATACAAAATCATACTCCAGTAAGCTCATAAATTCCTTAGAGATGCAGCATGAATAAATCAGAGTGTTAAAATATTCTTTTACCCCAACTCCAAGGTCCTTTAACCTCATGAATATGCACATTTTTCGATTCTTTGTTACAAAGTTTTGACAATTGCCAAAGGGAGAAAGCATTTTGGAGTAGAAGAAAAAAAATTTCATAAACCATAAAGCAAATGAGAAGAACAAAAAAACAAAAATAACGTTGTAGTTATGAAGATGTACTAAATACATACTTTCTCAAAAATTCCTTAGAGATGCAGTATGAATAAATCAGAGAATTTAAATAGTCTTTTACCCCGACTCCATGGTCCTTTAATCTCATGAATATGCACATTTGCGATTTTTTGTCACAAAGTTTCAACAATTGCAGAAGTGGGAAAACATTTTAAATATGAACCAAAGAAACAGAAATAAGAGCAAAGCGCTTATAAGAACAAAGAAACAGAAATGATGGTGTAGTTCAGAAGATGTATTAAATAAATACTATCTCAAGAGAAATGATTCTAAAAGAGCAGTAAACTGCAAAGACTGGATATCACAAATTCCTAGCTGTGCATACCTGTATAAGAATGATGTTTGCACCCTTTCCATGAGCAGCTCTAACCAGTCTGCACAAAAGAAGGTTGCTTAAGAATACTAACAATTTTAATTTAAATGCCTTTCCATTCATGGCCTAAAAAGGTGAAGCAATTTCAAAAGTATCACTCACACTTCAAAAAGATAAACTAAGACAGGGAGGGGGGAGACAAATAAACATGGAGGTTTATGACTTTTTTTTTTATAAGTAAGAGAAGAATATTATTAAAAGCGCAAAAGCGCAGCCTAGTACACAGAAAGTATACAAAATGACTGCTTAAGTAGGGGAAGAAAAATGAACAAGAAACTCCGAATAGCTAATCGCTAAGGGAGCTAAATAAGCAGTAGTCCAAGAAAAAAGAGAATGAAAAAAGAAAGACTTGAACTCTTCAAGTGTCATTTATTGATTCTAAAAAGATATATCATTTTGCTCCCTCCAAAGGCACCACATGAGGCAAAGAAGTACCATCTTCCACACAACAGCACTCTGGGAGCAACCCCCAGTCCACCAACAAGCGAACAAATCAACCACCCGAAGAGGCATAACCTAAGATAATCTGAAACGACTGAAGATGGTATTCCATTAAGCATAGGCAATCTCACAATGAAGAAGAAGATAATCTACAGACTCTCCATGCCTTTTGCACATACAACATCTATCAATTACGATGACATGTCTCTTTCTAAAATTGTCTAGGGTGAATTTTTCCAAGAGCCGTCAACCAAGAAAACAAAGCCACTTTCACATGAGGTTTATGACTTGTAGTCAACAACATGAAGGAAAAAGCTAATAGGAAGTATGTGTAAGCATTTAAATGGCAAAAGAAGGAGAATTCCCATAAAATGCCTTACATATATAGTTTCTAAACACCAAGCACTCAATTTGGTACGACATGAAGACAGATGACATAATATTGATCAAGTTACTGAGAACTATTGCAAACACAAATTATTGATGCCACAAAACCAAGCATCTGAATAACCAAATCATTCACTGAGACATAGATCTTATTGGTCATTGTTTTACATTGGAGCATTTTGTCACCCCAAAATCACTTGGCGCAACCAAGAAGAACTTATCAAGATGTTAAGATGTTGGAAGTTCCAATCTCATTATCAAGGGGAATTGGAAGTTCGAACCCTGCACTTTTTCACGGCGAAACTATAAGAGTACCCTTCATTTTGACAATGAACAAGACCACTTTGGTTAAAACCTTCGCAATAAGCTGGCAGAAATTAATAAAATCAGAAGAAAACATCAACTTGAGCACTAAAAGAATGGAAAAATTAAGAAAAGAAAAACTAAACCGAAGTCAAACACTTTCAAAGAGAGTATGCAGTACTGGATAAAGCAAAACAAACATTCCTTGTTGTCCAACATATGCAGGAAGAACAATCTTAAAGATCAAAGACCAATAATAGTAAAATAAAAGGAACTCACAAGCTATTCTGTAAACAGACTACATCAAATTCAGACCCACTTGTTAAACTCAGAAAGAACGCAGCAAACAATTTCTAGAACTGGTCCTAAGTTTTCAGCACGGTGCACATAGGAGGCAAATAGAATAAGAGAACCAAAAGGGTGTGGAATTAGATTGGTTTTTTTTAGTAAACAGCAAGATTAACAGGCACCATGTGCTTCTAATTACCCTACTCACTTTGAACTGGATACTCAATCAAGTAGAAGAAGAAGAGAGACCTTTCGGCGGTGGCGACATTAGTGGAGGCGTCATCGGTGCAAGCGAATTGCAGAGCTGAGACTACCACTCTCCTTCCCTTTTCCATTCTTTCCTCTCACTTTCTCTCCGTCTATCTTAGCTTCAGAGTTTGTAGTGGTTGTCGCGCGCACCAAGTGATTGAGCCCCACGCTCGTTTTGAAGCGATTCTCTGAATCTGAAATGTACTTTTTTCCAAGTACATTCCAAGGATGGTGGTCCGCCGCCCATTGGAATCATTTTAAAAAAAAAAGAAGAATTTTTGTAGAGAGTTAGGGTACTTTTAAAATTAATTATAATTAATCATTTATATATTATCAATTTATCACTAAACAAAAAAATAGAAATAATCATTTCATTCTATTTTTTTATTCTAATAATAATCATTCTTATTCTTTAAAAAAAATTATCATTCCAATGCNGCCAAATGTGCACTTAATTATTCACCCATCAATCAAATCTTACTTCTCTCATTAGAATATAGCTAGGTGCTATAAATTTTTTTACAGGATTTGTACTGTAGTAAATCTAAGGATTTAGATTTTAGGATTGGGCTTACGTGCTGTAGAAAAAACTACAGCACATAAGCTGTAGAAAAATGGAGGGATTAAATTTTTTCCAAAAAAATTAAAATGCATCCACACCCTCCATTTTTCTACAGCTTAAAATGCATCCCAATCCTAGATTTTATAGTACCTAATCCTAATTCCTCTCATTGTGATTTCTTTCTCTCTCGCTTCTATATTATCTCTATTATTACTTCAATTAAGTTAGTATACTATACATTGTTATTTTAGATTTATTTTTACAGAATATAAGTAAAATTAATAAAGGACATTTAAAAAAACAAAAGGCAAAACAAAACAGAATAGAGGCCAACTCAGAAGAGATCTTTTATTTATTTATTTATTTATTTATTTATTTATTTACTTTTTTTGGGCAGATCAACTCAACTTTTTGTACTCAGCCTTCAATATATTCTTTTTGGAGNACCAAATGTGCACTTAATTATTCACCCATCAATCAAATCTTTCTTCTCTCATTAGAATATAACTAGGTGGTATAAATTTTTTTACAGCATTTGTACTGTAGTAAATCCAAGGGTTTAGATTTTATAGTACCTAATCGTAATTCCTCTCATTGTGATTTCTTTCTCTCTCGCTTCTATATGATCTCTATTATTACTTACATTAAGTTAGTATACTATACATTGTTATTTTAGATTTATTTTTACAGAATATAAGTAAAATTAACAAAGGACATTTAAAAAAACAAAACAGAACAGAGGTCAACTCAGAAGAGATCTTTTATTTTTTCTTTTTTCTTTTTTGTTTTTGGGCAGATCAACTCAACTTTTTGTACTCAGCTTTCAATATATTCTTTTTGGGGAAATGCTACAGCATCTACTGATATTCTTCTCTCATCCTTCTATTTCTCAAAATCACTATTAAATTTGTGGTCCTCATGTGTGTCTACATATAGAAACCAAAAATCTAATAGTGATTTTAAAAACTAAAAGGATAAAAGAAAAACAAGAAAATAAAATGTAACATTTTTCTTCTTTTTGTAAACTAAAATTAGAGCCCACATTTACATTTTGGACCTACCAATATACAATATAATATGGTCATTATTGGGAAGTGGTAAGTATCCAGATTATGACTAGACCTAACGCTTTCATTTAGTAAAATCTTATTCAACTCAAGATTGGACCATAAGATAAGGAATATCTCTTATTTAATTATTTGTGGTCCTGTACCAGTGATGGCAAATCTGTAGATTAAAAGATTACTCAAGATTGGACTATGAGCTTACGAATCTTTCATTCAATTATTTCTTTCTGTGCACCTCTAACTTCTGGACTATTGTTTGTACTAATGGCTCCGCCTAATCTTAAAGGTATTTGTTATCATAATATTTAAAAAAATTTGATAAATCATGTAATATCACATATATCGTTAATTTCAACAAAACAAAATAAAATTTACACTATAAAACAATTCTTCTTAATTTTAAGTGAAATGACGAGGAGTCAATCCTCATCGAGTGGAGTAGTCTTCTCTCATGGGCATAAATTGAGAGGGAGGGAGGGAGCTTTGCTTATCTTAAAAACTAACTACAGCTAGAATCTAATTGCCATGAATGTCGAAAGACCAGGTTAAAAACTACTTAAAACATGCCACATCAATTGGTGCGGAATGAGCATGCTAAATCGGTTCGAATAATAGTTGTGTTGATGGGGTCGTCCACTACTGTTCTCTGCCTGCCATTTCTTCTATAAACAATCATATGATAAAGACAGTAGTGGTTCTCAACATGAACTGGGTTTTCAAGACCTTGCCGAAAACTGTATATCATTCTCATCAGCTATCAATGATAATTATCACTTACCATGGATTGGACAATATTCGAGAACAACTGCACTGAAAATTAACTCTGAATGGTGCCTCTCCACATTGTATGTTCCGAGAAAAGGGTCACCAGGAGAACCCTTGCCAAACTCAAGAATTATGAAACAAGTATATGAAACACAACTATAATCTGATGCAACAAATGCACAGATTTGAGCAAAGTGAAGCCGATATATTTTATTAACTCCTAACAAAGATCCAGAAGTGTAAGTGTAATACTCATTGCCAATTTTTTTTTACTGCTCATCACATTAACTTCAGTCCTGGACTTCAGGCTTCTTTGCACTAGCTTTAAGGTACCATCCAAGAGAAGCAAAAACAGTGATTGTACCAGCTACAACTGCATAGTTCCGGTACTTGTCAGTGGACACTTTCTCAGATGATGTTCCAGCTGTTGAGCCAGTTGGTTTGGCATCGGTGACTGATCCTCCTGCACTTGTCGCAGGTGTTTCTTCTGGTTTAGGACCCTGAGAACATTCAACTCATGAAGCGTTACTTTCAGGGATAACTATATAAGGATCTCAAGCAAATTAAGTTCCCACAGAGAGAGTGGAATAGATGGTTCATACCACAATGTTAGAGGCTTGAACATGAGTCAAAATGGAAGTTAGAAAGACGGATTAACTTGATACAAATTAAAATTACCAACAATCCAGATTGATTTTAACTGAAATGGGTATTTAATGTATTAAATAAGATAGTTCAGTTCAGTTGACACAGAATAGACCTGTCCTTCTGCAGTGGTGGCAGCCTAATTGAATTGAAAATTTTACATTGAAATTTCGGTGACTGAGGAAGGGCCTGCCAACCAGACAGTTTTTTTTTTTTTGAAAGTAAGAAGCCAAACATATAAAAAAAAAAAAAAAAAAGCGTAAGGCGCCCCTACGTACACAGGGAGTATACACAAGACCACCAAAAAAGAAAAAACAACAAAAGAAGACCTCAAAACACCCACAAAAGAGACCCAACCACTACGAAGCAACTCTAAACCCGCAAGCTCGACCTATTTTTGCCCGGTTAGACCCAATGCCTCCCGACATCAAAATTTTAGAGAGCATTCCAAAATTTTTCAGCTCCCTCCACCCCTTCGGTTTCGAAACAGAACCTCCATCCACCCAATTCTGACCCTTTTCAATGACACTCATCAGATCCAAAAATCTTTTCTTATGACCCCCAAAAAGAAATCCGAGAGCTTGAGCAATCCCCAACGAACGAAAAACCACCGCCTCAGAGTAGCCGACAAGCAAATCACTCTCCGAATAATCCCCAACGTCCAAGATGGTTGCCGGGAAGGGGGACCGACGAAAAGGATCCTCCACCTTGGACCCGCCAAGCCAACGGGCTCAAACGCCGCAAACAACCAAATAACCCACCGGAGATCGAACACTGGCTACCTACCAACGGGACAGCACCAAGCACGACGTAGATCAACTCACCGCAAGCTCACCCAAATCCAACTTTGAAGCCCTCTGAACCTTGTGCTTGCGATTGTAGAAGTACAAGGGCTTAGACGATTTCTGGGCCCAATCACTACCGCCGACAGGTTGTGCGGCCTCACAGAAAAATCATCGTCAGCTAGAGAAATAGTCCCCTCGTACCTGAAAAGATTGTTCTTCACTATCGGCTCTGTCGCCTCCAGAGATACGAGAGTAGCTAACCCCGCGACACTAGCAGCAATCAAGCCCCCAACCGGAGAAGAAGACTGGACAGCACCGGCATCTACTCCCGCCGAGAAACCATCAATCTGGGCAACACCGGCATCCACCAGCGAGTTCTGGTCAATCGGCAGGAAGGAAGGCAGGTCCCCGGCATCAGAAAACCCGATCACCTGTGCAGACAGAGCTTAAGGTACACCCACCGGCCGGGATAGAGAACCGCCGTCCTCATCTGAGCACACTGGAAGAAACCCAGTCGTCACCGGAGATGTCCCAGCATCACCGGCATCACCCGAAGAACCGTCATCATCATCTGAGCACATCGACCCATTCGTCATCGGTACCAAAACCACCTCCGGCGTGGAAGACGACGCGGCAAGGCACGGGTTGGATGGGGAAGCAACCACGCGACCCGAACCTGGCTTTGATCCGCAACCTAGAATGATTGAAGGCTTAGGCAGGGGCTTGGGTTTAGGTCTACAAAACCATTTCTTCCTTCTTAGGTCCCGGACCTTGCGGGTCTTAAATGGTAAACGCTTATAACCCGAAATGGGCTTCAAGCCCAAGTCCAAAGCCTGCCACCCTTCCTTCACACGCCCAAAGGCCCGATCGATTTCAAATTTAAATTGATCCAGACACGTCCCTAGCCAAACGTCATCTTCTGCATCTCTAGCCGTTGAGCCCTGCAATCCACGACAACTACGACCTCGAACTCTAGGACTGATGTCTTCACGGAGGATCTCACCCATCGGAACAGAGAAGCCCATCTCCAGGTCGTAACAATTCACCGCCGATCTCAACGCCAGAGTCTCCTCTATCGCCCCCAATGGAAAGAGATCAAGCTCTCTCGTGTCTCCACCGTAGTCTCCTCTATCGCCGGAGTCTCCGCCGATATCAACGCCGGAGAAACCCATCAACCCAAACACCTCAGGGCGCTTCTTGTCCGTAGAAGGGACCGCCGTGCGAACCACCTCTGCGAAAGACAGAACAGCGCCAGCTTCCAAGCCCCACCTCTTTCCCTTCGTTAAAGGAGCAACCCACGGCGGCTCCATCCTCCCAGCAGCTGAACCCAACAAATCTTCAAAGAAAACCTTCACCTTACTCAGCTTATCGGCAAAGCGCCTCCACCCAGACCCTTTACGACCCTCAGGGATCACAATACAACTTCTCTGGCCACCCTCGAGATACACCACTACCTCCAAACGGCCAAATCTATTGGAATCTCTCTGAGCGATGAATTTTTTCAGTCCATCCCTGAAACTCTTCACGAATACTTTCGAACCAAGCTCAGCCACCAGATTCTCCACCGTAGAAGCCAACCACCCAACGCCCAGCAAACCCAAACATAGGACATTAGATAAACCCTTCCTCTTCTCCTCCAGCCGAAGAACAGAGGCCCCTTCCCCCACCGATAGCTCAAAACTTTTGGCCTCCACAAAAAAAGCGTCTCAAAAACGCCATCACCAACCGAAGACCCCTTCAGACTGCACCGCAGAACACAACCCAACACTCCATGGCTGAAAGCGCTGCACCTCGTCGTTTCGAGAGTGAAACCCAACGAGACACGCCTCCGCGTGCCACCGCACGGAGGAGAAACCCGAGCTAGACGACAAAATAGGTCAGGGAGCTGAGAGAAAAGAGCGAGCAAGGATGATAGCAGAAAAACTAAGGTGAAAACTAGTGTGACGCGCCTACACGCGCCACCGCCAGTGGAGTGAGAGAAAGGGCGAGAGAGAGTCGAGAGAGAGCACAACTTAGCATTGCCTGCCAACCAGACAGTTAGAAATGACTGATTTGCCTTTACAAATGTAGGCATACATACTAGAAGCATCAGGAGAGGTGTAAGCTTAAGAGAAAACTACTCGAGGTGGCCAGGGACAAGTACTTAAGGTAGTCTCCCTCTGAGCCTCGGCCACATCACATTTGATTAGAAAAGATTTGGACTCTAAGTTCAGAGTCAATCAACCAAACACCGGAAAACCAAATAAATCAACCAAGTTTTCGAACAGTAGCTCAGAGAGAAAATAAATAGAAAACCAAATGACCTAGCAAAATAGGTTTTGAATATCAACGAGGAAACTCTTTAACCATTCCAAAGAAAGTAAAGAGGTGCTTTAAAACACAATTGCAGACACTGAACCCAAGGTTTTATAATCTCATTTCTCTTTCTTAAACAAACCTCATTAAGCAAGATCCTAAGTATCAAGTGACCGTTTGAGAATAACGAGACTTGCCCACCAAAAATATGATTAAGAAAATTTTAAGTTCAAAATGCAAGATCTTCAATGAAACTGTGCAATGCATATCTGAGACAACACACCAAAGTCTAAACACAAACATGCAGACAGCCAAAGTATACTTGTTCTGTTGTTCATACCTTCCGTGCAAGCTTCTCCAACTTCTCCTGCTCCTTTTTCTGCATTATTACAAAAGATCTATTAAAACATTGACATGAAAACACCAGACGTAACAAGCAGACACTCATGTAATCAATAGATATATTCAGATCACTCATGACAGCAAACGTCTAAGCAGAGAGAGATTGATCATTGAAAAGTTCTCCTGGTAAGTCACACATGCAGGTCAAAGTTCAACATTCTCCGTCTCTAGAACTCTTTTTACTAACATGACTTTGACCCCACTTCATATTCAAATCTGGATGAGCTTTGGAATATTCTTTTTGCCAGGCAAATCCTACTCACACTCTATGATGATGCTCAAGGCAAGGCTAATGAGGATGCTCCCATGGTAATCATACTCAAATGTTGTAAGTACAGACAGTAAAATATGAGTTTTATCAGTATTTTAAGCAGAGCTTATGTCTTCAAGTTTGTGAATCATTTGATTAATTCAGCAATTTCAGGAATGTATAACTGCCAAGAAACATCCATTTTAACTTCTTATAGAAATAGAACATTGAACTAATTTGACAATACAAATTATAGGTTACAAATATGCACTATCCCCTTGCATGCTGGACCTCTGATTTATTCATAATTTTCCACTAAAACCTTTGCCTAATCAATGCTCGAATTACACAACTCCCGCCAAACGGACTTCACGTGCGTCTCATCATCCCTTTCCTATGAGATGCCGTCCCTCTATGCTAAAAGGGTGTTTATCATGATTTTAAGTGCAGAACATTCAATTTCCTGGACCAACTACGTATGGGGGGTGTAAACTCATAATCAGGCAATTAAATTATCATCCACCTATCAATGGGGGAGGAAATTCAAGGAGCTGACAATTCCAAAAGAAATTTATGTGTCTACTTGGGTCTGATAATGGTTTTCTAGCTATTTGATAGCAACCCATCTTCCCCCACCCTTCTTTTTCTCTTTTCCATCTAGCTCCCCTTGTTTCTCTGTCGGCACATGCACAGGCACAAGCAAACATTTTCCACCGTACAGATAAAACTATGACACTTCAAATTCAAATACCCTATGGTGGATATAAACAACAACAATAATAATAAGTTTAGGGATTGTTTGCATGCGAAATCAAGATCTCTTACACTTCTCCGTAAGGACTTCACCACCATTTTGATATATAATGATTTCAACACAATTTTAATCTTCAAGACAAGTACTCTTTAACTTATTTACTAATTAAATAAATCCTAGCAGCACCTTCCTACTGGTATTTCCATCTGCATCTCAAATCAGGAAATTTTTTCCATTCAATTTCTCATTTTTGGTTTAGGGACTATAATATAAATTTCCAAACAGTGCCCATCCTCTTGACATCAAGTGCCTTGAAAACCATCTTGTACTTAGAGATGGAAAAATTTAATATTATAATTCACACAAGCAAGAGAAAGTTAATTCTACAAATCAAATAAGGTTAAGTTCTTATACATTCAAATTAAAAATAAATTTGCAACTGAAAAGTTTGAGTTCTTGTACAAGCAAATTAAATATAGAATACTTCTTCAAACAATCAAGCCAAGTCAGTACGCAATTCGACCATTATCCAAATCTATATATAACCCAATAACAAATTAAATCCATCTGACTCAATAACAGATCGTGTTCTGATTAAAGTTGATTCTACAAACTAAAAATGCAAACCAACATGTTAGGAACACCTATGGTAGTCTAAAATATTTTACAACTATATCCACCTAGAATTCCTATAGTGGACCAAGTAAGTTAAGGGAAGATTACTGAAGCTTAGAGGAAATTGACAAGATCCAACAAGCACTTCTAAAGTGAGCTACAGACCACAAATTTTAGTAAAGGTTTTGCCTCTTACTTATCAAAAAAAAATTTAGTAAAGGTTTTTATTAATGGTAGGACCCCATACAACTCAATATCATGATACGATTCATATCAGAGAAAAATAAAAATAAAATAAAATAACATTACAATACAATACTAGACAAAAACACTAAAAAGAAATCATATAACAAGAAGTAATAATCAACAAATATTTAATCCAAAAAAACAAATTATAAACAAAACTTGAAGTTATTAACAAATAAATTTAAAAAACAACTCAAAAGCATTACACGACCCAAAGAGCAGCCACAGCTGCCACTGCAATAATTACCATACAACATATTTACCTTTGGCCAAAGCACCTAGAATGTCACAAGCATAAAAACAATGGCATTGCTAAATACTAGTAACATGGTCCCAACAGCTACTAGAGCGGCTATATACGTCTACCATACTATTACATAACCATGTTCAAACCACCTAGAAGCCTTAAATTAAATATTGTTGGATACAGCCACTAAAAGACTGCCAGAGAATCAAAGAGTTTTTAAGGTCTCTAACCACTTACAAGAAAGAAAAAGAAAAAGAAATAATTTACACCAGATTTTATGGTTGATAGGCTCGATGATATAGCTCAGCAACACAACTCATTATCACTGCAAGAAATTGGCTTAAAATAGTTGATATTACTGGTTCCAAATATTATTGAAAAAATTAGTGCGAGAGAGAATCTGTTCCAAATAAAACTTAAAAATTTCAATAGGTCAAAATTGCCCCTTGGCTGAACCAATTGTCCAAATAGGCTTCAGCTGGAATCCTCAACCATATTCAAGAACCCCTCTTTTTTTGGGGGGAGGAGGGCAACTCAAGACATCTCCTCCACTAGACAATGACCTTATTGAAGTATAAAATAAATTTGAATGAAAATTCAATTTTTATCAATATATACCAAATCCCAAATCTTGAAATGAAGATGAACAAATAAATTACTCAAAAAATCAAGATAATAACAAGGGGGTTGCAGAATGAAAGAGTATATTCAATACATAAAGAAGCCAGAAAGAAAAGGTTCAACTTGATAACATTGTCCATGTCTCACAGCATGAAAGCAGTAAAACAGTTTCAGAAGGAAAGCATAAGAAAATATAGGATTCTGGAGATTACCTTAATATAAATATTTTCTGCAGCTTTTTCCTCCTCGCTAAGAACTTTGCCGCTACTAGAAAACCTCCGAGATACAAATCTTGCAGCAATCCTCGTCGCCATTGCAATTGGATTATTTTCTATAAATAAGATAAGGGGGGATAAAATATTACAACTTTACCCATACAATCAAATGATACAACAAAACCAGTCTCTAGTAGATCCCTTCTCTAAAGTTGTACAATTGTGCTCAAACTGCACATTTGATTTTTTATAACTTTTTGAAAGTTCCTTTTCTACACTGTTGGAAGAAAATAAAAAGGGGGAGGGGTGAGGGGATGGGGGAGAGAGAGAGAGAGAGAATTTTCCATATCAGATATCCGGTCCATCCCACAGGTGGGTTAAACAAATAGATGGTAAGCAACAAACAAATAAGGCTCCTCCAGCCCAAATGCAACCCCTACTTCATTTTCACCTCAGTTCTTTTTTGATGATTAATAATTTATTGAAGAAAAACAAAAGCTCGCATATACAAAAAGTATACAAGAGAAGCAACCACGCTGATAGGGTCAAAAATCTAAAAATTTAACAAGATCTACAAGATTAGATGAAGAGAAATTAGGAACAAAGATACAGCCCAATCTAAAAGAGAACCCAATGATGATTTAGTTGTAGCACATTAGACTTGAGGTCTTCGAAAATACGTCAATTTATTTCTCTCCAAATTCTCCACATTAGTAAAGTAGGGATACTTCCCATATGGCCTATTTGGATTGTCTCCTCCCTTGCGTCTTCCAACAATAAAGTAACTCTAGAATATTGCTAGGAATGACCCATGAGACTCCAAATAAGATGAGAACTAGGTGCCATATCTCGTTAGTAAAACAATGAATGAGATGGTCGTTTATGGTCTCTTCACTCTTCTTAAAAAGACAACACTAATTGACATGAGTAAGACCCTGCCTCCAAAGGTTATCAATCGTAAGAACTTTACCAAAGCTGCCATCCAAGTGAAGAAAGCAATACGAGGTAGAGCCTTCACCTTCCAAATGCTCTTCTATTTTTACCTCAATATTGGTAATTAAGCACTGCTATTTGGTTATGTAACGTCCATAGTACAACAATATTTAGCATAAAAATGCAGCTTAGAATGTTACATCAACTAAAATATAAATTTCATTAAACGGAAAAATCACTTACGAGATATAGGCAGCCTCAAGGTCTCCAACATATACCAACAGTTTCTTCTTCTCTTTTGATAAGTAAGTGTATACCAACAGTTTTTTCTTAAGTCACAGAACTCACTAAATTGATAATTGGACATTAGATGAGCTTTGGATTTCAACTCCAAGGGGTTGGCTCAATTGGTGGAAGCATGGGACTTTGAGTGTTCCTCATGCTCTCAGGTTCGAAATCCACTGAGTGCAAACTGCCTCTTGGGGCTAGCCCCCCAATGAAGCACACAACTTAACTGGCCAATGTTGAAAAGGGTGTGAGGTATGGGTTCCGGGCTCACTTGATAGGGGTGGGTACATGAAGTAGCCCTAACTTGGAGAGGTTCCCATTCCTCAAAAAAAAAAAGGAGCATTGGATTTTAATTTCAATTTTTAAATTTTTATTTTTGATACATTGGAGGCCCACTGTGCCTATGGCTACACTACAGGTTATAACCCTATGCTTCCCTTAAACCCCACCCCCCCCCCCCCCCATAGTTTAAGTGTGATTCGATCCCAGGTCCCTTGTACTTTACAAGCCAAGCCAGCTAAACACGCAATTACAACTATTTTACTATAAATGATGAATGAAATAGCCTATTAACCTCAAATCTCTATGCGGTGCATACTGTTTAATATACATTACAAATAATAATAATAATTTTTTTTAAAAAAAACTATGGTACTACGTAGAAGTCTAAACAGAATACCTTTTTTGTTTCAAAAGAGTGTCACCATTTCTCAACTCCAAATGAAAAAACATAAATAAAAACTAAAAAAAAAATTATTAAGCCTTAATGAATTTTGGCCAAACCTGCAAACATTTGTACTTTAATACACTTCCATTGAATATCACTCTTCAAAGAATTTTCTAGATATAACACCCAACTTTCAGGTGCATAAATTACTTTCCCCAGAGCTTAAAAAACAAAGCAAAACAAAAAAGAAGAAGAAGAAGCGATATCTTAGATTTTTACCCAAAAACGATTACCATCAACGGAAAAAACAAAAGAACTAAAATAAGCCCAGAACAATCTCTTTTACAACTGATGTTCCTTAGCAACAAATGGAACCTCGTGTCAAGGATTTCTGGCGTAAGATTCCCAGCATTCTTTTCCTTTCCCACAAATCTAAAGAGCTGGTATAGCATAGAAAACAAACCCAAATTCACCAAAAACGAAGCTAGCTAGCAACATCGACGATTCGACATCATACAAGAAACGAGAACTAATTTCATAAATCACAGCACCGTCACTTCTCTAGCATGCACAGATACAAGCATAATATAAATATACCCAAATTCACCCAAATGCTTGCGTAAACGAACCCTAAAATCAGGAACCAAATAGAAACCAGCTAATACATATAGAAATGTTACACAAAATGAGAAAATGGGAAAAATCGCTTACCAAGCAACTGCAGATTGAGGGTGAGACTGTGACTGAGAGAGAGAGAGAGAGAGAGAATGAGGGGTACAGAAGGAAATGAAATAGTGTGCTCGGGTGTATAGGGCTTGGGTGGGGTTTACAAATGGGCCCTCTTGGAACGAATTGCTCGGAGCGAAGCTATCTACCGTCTGATTTAAGAACTGGATTGATTCGTCTGATTTTAGATATCAATTTTAAATTTACTGAATTAATATATTGAATTTACGAAGATTTTAAATGTACGAATTATAGTTATTTTTCTCTAATTCAATAATAAAATAACTTTAAAACGCTATTATGTCTTTCTCATTAAAAAATTTGTTAGGTTTTCAATTGATAGAGTTTTCTTTTAAACTGAATTAAAGAAAGCTCATCCAATTTAATCTATAAAAATGATAGGTATCTCTTTAACATGTGAGATACATATGTCTTTTTAATAGTAAGGACATACTTGAAAATTTTTTTATCAAAACAACATCTTACATGTTATTAAAGAAAAATACATATGTTATTTTTATAGATTAAGTTGAAGGAAGTTCTTCTAATCTAATTTGAAGGACAATTCTGTCCATTTTCAATTGGCCACAAAATTCAAAGTTTAAATGGGTATTGCTATAATAGCATCCACCACCAAGTAGAAAATTCTATAGATCCAAGACACAAAGCATGTGGAAATCCTATTTTATTATGGTTTGTTTATATTTATATTTTTCTTTATGAATACGTTTATCTTTATAGCCATATAAATGATGAAAACGTAACTCTATTATATAGCTATGCAGGCAGTGGTAGTGGCAATTAGCGGTTATTATTTTTAATTATTAATCGCACCGCCTTAAGCGGTTAGTAGTTTTGAATAACCACTAGTTAACAGTTATTTAGGCTCTAACCACACTGCAATTACTGCCGTTCAAGTATGGGCATTTTAGGACAATTTTAGTATTTTGAGCTTATTTTAGTGTTTTGGTATGAAATCTTATACCAAACGACATCATTTTGAAATTAGTTGTTATTAACGTTCTCCGCTTATTCAACCACGGCTAACCGCACCATCCTGAATGGTTAATAACTACTCATGTACAGTCCTAAATTCCATTACGTAGGGATGATGTGGTAGTCGATCATGTACTTGATCTTCCAGTCATATAAGAAGATAACATGATATTCTAGATGAGGATGCTTTTATCGATGTTGAAGAAACTGATGAGAAAGGAGAAACACCATTGGAAATTGTTTTGATGAAGAAGAATTCTAACCTGCCGGTTAGNAATTAAAGAAAGTTCATCTAATTTAATCTATAAAAATGACATGTATCTCTTTAACATGTGAGATGCATATGTCTTTTTAATAGTAGGGACATAATTGAAATTTTTTTTATCAAAACAACATCTTACATGTTATTAAAAAAAAATACATATGTTATTTTTATAGATTAATTTGAAGGAAGTTCTTTCAATTTAATTTGAAGGACAATTCTGTCCATTTTCAATTAGCCACAAAATTTAAAGTTTAAATGGGTATTGCTATAATAGCATCCACCACCAAGTAGAAAATTCTATAGATCCAAGACACAAAGCATGTGGAAATCCTATTTTATTATGGTTTGTTTATATTTATATTTTTCTTTATGAATATGTATATCTTTATAGCCATATAAATGATGAAAACGTAACTCTATTATATGGCTATGCAGGCAGTGATAGTGGCAGTTAGCGGTTATTACTTTTAATTGTTAACCGCACCATCTTAAGCGGTTAGTAATTTTGACTAATCGCCGGTTAGCAGTTATTTAGACTCTAATCACACTGTAATTACTGCCGTTCAAGTATGGGCATTTTAAGACTATTTTAGTATTTTGGGCTTATTTTAATGTTTTGGTACGAAATCTTATACCAAACGACATAATTTTGGAATTGGACACCAAAACGATATCATTTTGAAATTAATTGTTATTAACGGTCTCCGCTTACTCAACCACCGCTAACTGCACCATCCTGAATGGTTAATAACTACTCATGTACAGTCCTAAATTCCATTACGTAGGGATGATGTGGTACTCGATCATGTACTTGATCTTCCAGTCATATAAGAAGATAACATGATATTCCAGATGAGGATGCTTTTATCGATGTTGAAGAAACTGATGAGAAAGGAGAAACACCATTGGAAATTGTTTTGATGAAGAAGAATTCTAACCTGCCGGTTAGNAAGGGTTGTTTCCTGCTCTGAAAAGGCAGCAGGAACTACGGATTAGTTGCCTAAAAAGGGAGGATAACATGTAAATATTTTTCCTAATTAATTTTCTACTTTATTCAAAGTATGTAATAATTTTCAGAGCATCTCTTTTTATAATTACTCATTGAATCCCTAAATTTTTTGCAGAATTATACTACCTTCCATACTGTCACGGCCTCAAATACTTTTCAATCCATAATAAAAAGAAATGTGGTACACAAAATTGCCAATAAAATCCCCGAATCTCCGGCTATGACCCACACCTATCTTCTTATCCGATTTATGCTTTCTTTTGTGCTATGGGCCATGCATGCATCGATTTCAATATTCAACTTTCAATTAATTAGTAATCTATCCAATTAGTTTTGTACGTAAGGAAGCTGCCAAGAAGTTGCTCATCTTGCTTTTTACTAATGCGTGTATATATATATATATATATATATATGACCAATTTGTCTTATTATTGTTATTATTATATGATCCGACATTATTTAACTTAAGGAGAGTACTCGTTACTCTAATTATCTCTGAAGTAGTAATCAGGCTTACATACACAATGGCTTCTTCCATGGCCTTCAAAGAAGCCTCTTCCTCTTCCTCTTCCTCTTCCTCTTTTTCCCGTAGATGGCTTTACGATGTATTCTTGAGCTTTAAAGGCCAAGATTCTAGTGACCAGTTTACTGCTAATTTATACAATGCTTTGTGTGAAAAGGAAATTTATACCTACAAAGATGACAAACTTAAAGGAGGAGAGCAAATTTCAACAGCACTTGTGAAAGCCATTAAAGAGTCGAGGACTTCGATTATTGTATTCTCCGCAAACTATGCATCATCCACATGGTGCTTGGAGGAGCTGGTGGAGATCCTCGACTGTAGGGATACAAAGCAACAAATCGTTCTACCAATATTTTACAACGTAGATCCATCGGACGTATGACATCAAAAAAAGAGTTTTGGTGAAGCGTTGGCTAAACATGAAGACAGATTCAAGGAAAATACTTTGAATAGCTGGAAGGTAGCCTTGAATAAAGTGGCCAATTTATCCGGGTGGCATTTAAAGAACGGGTATTTTTTTCATTCTAGACTTCTATTCCTTCTAATTATACTCAACCATGAATTTCATGAAAATCCTACCTAAGTTAGAACTGTTGATCGAAGCATTATGTGGTACTACGATCTTAATTTCTTTCTAAAATTCATTGAAGCACAAGAAAAGTTAGTCCCAACTCTAGCAAAAAAAAAAAACACCCAATATATATATGAGATTCAAGGGTTGGCAAATATTTATTTTTTTGGGTTCAATAAAGAATAAAATTTGCATTCACAATATACCAATAAAATTATTAATTAAATGTGGTAGTCATTTGTACATGCATGTGCAGTAAATGTGAAGTATTTACAATAGAAAATGTTAGTAAATTGGCTTAAAAGTACCTCTAACTTATTTAATAATTTTTAGTGTTCAAGAAAAAAATACGTTAAATTATTTTGTTTAAGACCGTGTAAGTTCCTTGAATAATTTATTGATAACCAAATTGTTGAAGATGAATTCATTTGTTTTTTTACCACTAACTTTTTTTTGGTCCTACAATTATTCCTTATGTTATTTCGCACAAATTTAATCTACTTAGTTATTCTGATTTTTTTTTTCTCGCAAACTCTTTATTTATCACAAAGATCTTTGAATTCATTGAAACTTTCACATTAAGATCATCAAATTTAGTAAAAAAAATGACAAAAACTTCCTCCAAACTAGTTTACAATAAATTTCCTTTAACCGACTCTTATAAATGACAAATATCCTCAAACATGTTTAGGTTTCTCAAAACCCAAAGTTTGGGTTCCTAAGTTAATGTTATTAAATGTTAACAAAAACATGTGCCTCTCACGTGTTAGAAGACACTTGACATTTGTTAGAGTGAAATAAGAGAAATTTCCTTTAAATTGGTTTGAAGAAAATTTGTGTCCTTTAAATAATTAATCATTTTAAAACATAGTTTTATTTTTATGTATTTTTGAGGAAGTTTACTTTTTAATTAATACCTTAAGAAAGGTTGTGGAAAATATCTCTTGAATGTGAAAACTAGCTTCACTCTCAGTAATTTGTTATTCATTTTACAATGACTGAATAAAGAAATTTGAGGAACATTAATATATATGGAAAACATATATTTTGAAACGAAGATGTCACTTGTTTAGTTCTATATCAAGTTGAATGAGAGCACTGCCGAAAAACTCAAAGATAGATAGAATTGTTTTAGTCTAAATTGTTGGCTTGTTTACAAATTACAATCTATTTACTAAACTTTGAAATAAAGTAATCTACTTCCAAATAAAAGCACTAAATGCAAAGCCCCTGCTTGTTTTAACACGTAAGAGTCATGTGATGGGCTTAAAAAAAAATTAATAATAATAATAATAATTGACGGCTCTGTCGTCCTGCACCCTCCCTAACTAACTTGGAGTTTCAAGTATAGACAACATAAGATCATTTTACATAATCTGATATAATTGCATGCTTTTTTTATTTATTTTTTATTTTGGATAAATGCATTTTTGTCGCTGTGATTTGGGATTTTGACAAATAGCTCATGAGATTTAAAAGGTGACAAAACACTCTCCAGGGTAGGCGACAATATAATTGGTGTTGACTTGTCACATAACGGATTCCGATAAATTTTTTAATAGTATGGACCAATTTGTTTTTTTGCTTATCTCAGGGAGTGTTTTGTCACCTTTTAAACCTCAATGAGCTATTTGTCAAAACCATAAACCACATAGACCAAAAATACATTTATCCATTTTTTTTAAGGTAAACTTTTAAACTTTTATTAAAATCATAATAATGCAACACTCTCAACAATTACAGCATCATGTATAAAAGCAAGATAATCTTCCATCCATATTTGCTCCAAAGATTGTTGAATTGCCAACTTCATTAGATAATGGGTTGGCTGTTAGTGCAGTTTTCAGTACTATGATATATGCCTTCATTGGTATTCATTGGTAGTTCCTTCGATCACTGCAAAATTATTAACGTAAGCAAAGGAGCTTGTTGGGGGTGCTAACTGGATCCCATAAGCAAAGGAACTTGTTGGGGGTTCCAGCTGGATCCCACTCCGATGCCTGAGTTAGTATTTGAAAGAATAATTCTTGGGGAGTAAAAGCACAGAGATTCAAGATCGTTGATACCTAATAATATGGGCCAATTTATAGACTAGGAGTTTGTTCAGCTTATGCATCTTTTTATCAGAGTCTAAATAGAACTCTCTTAGAATAAGAGTAAGTAGTAGTAGAGCAATAAATTAACAACTCTCAATGACGTAAATGCTGGGAATAAGTCCATCTGCGATAGACTCCTCATTCATTCCAACCATTTCAATTGTTTGTATTATTTAAGAAAGTTAGTTGATGAATAAATATTATGTTATATTATTGTTTAGTATAATACAATTCTCTGTATTTGGGAGTTATTGGCTCACTCGAAATAGCCAATTATCATTTTCCTGTGTTTTGTACTAGTTGGTTTGCACCATACTCCAACTCATTAAATGCTTTCTTTCGTTCTTTTTTTAATCTTTTGCAGTGTTAGGAATGAATCTAAATTTATTCACGAAATTGTTCGAGTGGTCTCAAGAATTGTGAGTCATACGTACTTAAACGTTGCCAAGTATCCAATTGGAATAGAATCTCATGTACATGATATCAGTATGCTTTTAAATATTGGGATGAATGATAGACGCATGGTAGGAATATTTGGAGTTGGTGGAATTGGTAAGACAACTGTCGCTAAAGCGATTTATAACTCAATCGCTTATCAGTTTAAAGATAGTTGTTTTCTTGCAAACATTAAAGAAACTTCAAACCAGGAGTGTGGTTTAGTCCAATTGCAAGAGAAACTTCTTTCTGAGATCTTATGCAACTCGAGTTTGAAGGTTGGCAATGTTCATCGAGGAATCAATGTCATAAAGGAAAGACTTTGCTGTAAAAGGGTTCTTTTAGTTCTTGATGATGTGGATCAGTTAGTCCAATTACAAACATTATATGGAGAACATAATTGGTTTGGTTTAGGAAGTAGAATCATCATAACAACAAGAGATGAACACTTACTAATTAAGCATAAAGTTGATTTGAGATACAAGATGAATGAATTGGATCACAATGAAGCTCTCCAACTCTTTAGTCGACATGCCTTCCAAAGTGACAAACCTAATGATGATTTTGTGGAACTCACTGAACATGCCTTGTGTTATGCTGGGGGCCTCCCACTTGCTTTAACAGTGCTAGGTTCTGGTCTGTATGGTAGAGATATACATCATTGGAAAAGTGCATTGAAAAAGTACAAAAAAATTCCTGAGAAAAATATTATGGAAAAACTTAAAATAAGTTATGATGGATTAGAAGAAAGTGAGCAAAATATTTTTCTTGACATTGCATGTTTCTTCAAATGGAATGATGCAAAATATGTCACTAAGATACTAGACAAGTGTGATTTCTTCCCAGATATTGGTATTAGAGTGCTTATGGATAAGTCTCTCATAACTATTGATGAATCTAATAGATTGCTCATGCATGACTTATTGCAATATATGGGTAGAGAAATTGTTTATCAAGAATCACCCAAAGAACCTGGCAAACGCAGTAGGTTGTGGTTTCAGGAAGACGTTCGTTATGTTCTACAAGAAAATATGGTAAGATTCACATCAACATATTGTTTTAATTTTACATTTGTTAAAAAGAATGGAGAAATACGCACACGCTACATACTCACGCACTCACACACACCCATACACACAATGCACACACATAACACATCCACGCACGTGCACACACACATGCAGACAAACAACACACAAACATGTGTGTGTGTGTGTGTGTATACACACCATTTGTCTTAAAATAGGTATTTCAGTTGTAAGTATGATTACTTACTTTGAGACGTTCCAATAATAAATAAAAATGACCTAGGGTAAATTACACTTTTCTCCCAAAAACTATCCACAATGTGTCATTTACCCCTTAAACTTTAATTCAGTGCAACTTGGACCTTATTTTAAAGTTTCAGTGTCAGTTTGCCCTCTTCTTCTAAATCAACTGTTAAGTTGGACGAAAAAAGTAAAATGATAACATTAGCATGTATTTCTTTTCTTTTCTTTTTTTGCTATAAAATTGTTCTATCTTTTGATTTTGAAAATTGACATAATGGGTATTTAAGAAAGGGATTGATGTGTATGTGTGTGTGTGTGTTTTTTTTTTACATTTGCCGATTTTTTTTTTCACATAAAGGTGTAATTTAGTCATTTCATATAATTTTTCTTTCATTTAACAATTAATTTGGACAGGGGACAAACTAACATCGACTTTAAAATACGGTACAAGTTGCAATGAGTTAAAAGTTTAGAGGGTAAGTGACACATGGATGGTAGTTTATGGGGGGAAAGTATCCCAATTACAGATTATGAAAATCTAAAAAATAATGGTTACGTTTAACCCACAAACTCACATATCTTTTGCACTTACACTTTCAAATTTTAAAATACTGCTTCATTGCAAGTTATATACTTCATTAGTTTTTGGCATTAAAATGGACACAAATGGTACGTGATGCGAATGTGATAATTTTTTAATTGAAATATCCAAATTACCCCTATTTTTTTTTTTTAAAAAAAAAAAAGAAAAATAAGAGGAAGACTGATCAATGGTGACCAATCACTCCCTCAACCTTGAGCGGGTGATTTGGCCACCCCCTCAGCCTTTATCTTCTTCTTCTTCTTCTTCTTTTTTCCTTTTTTTTTTTTTGTTTTCGCTTACATTTATTTTAATAATTTTTACAGAAAATTTGGGTAATTTGTTTACATTTACTAACTTTTCGTTTTCGTTTTCATCCATTTAATATTAGATGCTAATAGAATGTGTAACTTACAATTGAAGTGACAGTTTGAAAGGATCAAGTATCACTTTTTGAAATTTAAAGATGTAAGTGTAAAATAAGCTATCAGTTTGGGGGGGATTAAATGTAGTTTTTTAGAAAAAATAAAATAAAATAAAAAGAACAAGGTACCAAGCTAGACAAATAAATTATAAGTTTGTTTCCTTTTTATATATGTAAAGAAAATTATAATTCTAACAAACAGTAAAATATGAAAAAGTTTATGTTTTGATTTTGTTAACACACTTATGCATTGTCTTATTAGGGAACAAACAAAATCGAAGGCATATTGATAAATTTGGCTGAACGAGACTTGATATGCTTAAGTTCCAAAACCTTTATGAAGATGAAAATGCTCAGATTGTTTATAAATCGTAATGCATGCTTTTCTGGAAGACCGAGTTATCTTTCTAATGAGTTAAGATTGCTTGATTGGGTTGAATGCCCTTTACAATCTTTGCCATCCAATTTTCACGGAAAGAAACTTGTTGTTTTTAGAATACATAATAGCCCTTTTAAAGAACTGAAGCACGGATTCAAGGTACAATTATTATTTTCTACATTTATTTCTTTAAATTATGCTTTAAACTTCTTTAAAGCTAACTTATCTCTTTTTTGTCCTTACAGAATTTCCAAAATATGAAGATTATGGAACTCACCCAGTGTTATTTCTTAACAAAAATACCTGATGTTTCAGGGATCCCAAATTTAGAGGAGTTTACTCTTACTGAATGTAACAGTTTAGTTGAGGTTCATGACTCTCTCGGATTCCTTGATAAGCTTTTTTATTTGTCATTTCGCTTATGCTCTAACCTTATCAGTTTGCCAAGAAGCCTCAAGTTGAGATCTCTAGAAATGCTTTACCTTGAGGGATGCTCAAGTCTTCAGAAGTTTCCTGAAATTGAGATTAAAATGGAATGCTTAAGGGATATTACTTTAAACGGCACTGCTATAAAAGAACTGCCTTCATCCATTAGGTATTTGACTGGGCTTCGCCAATTATATCTAAGAGATTGCAAAAGTCTTATGCATCTCCCAAATTGCATTATTCAATTGCAATGTCTAGAGATTCTTTCTCTCGCAAATTGTTCAGAACATGTTAAGCTACCAACAAAGGTCATGGATGAAAGACCATTTGTGCCCTTAAATGTGTCCACGAAGGGATCTGAAATTTCTTCATGTACGGAATTATTCTCATTGCCACCTCCAACGAATTCAAGCATTTTAAATGATTGCTCCTCAATAGGGTTTCCGGCACTAACACATTTGGATCTTGAAGATTGTCACCTATCAAAGTCAGATTTCCTTATGACACTTAATTGCTCTTCCACTCTAGAACATTTATTTTTATCAAGAAGTGATATTGTCCATCTTCCTACATGCATCAAAAGACTTGTTGGATTGAGGTCCCTTCGATTGTTGGATTGTAAGCAACTTCAAGAAATTCTAGAACTTCCACCAAATATAGAAGAAATAGACGCCAGTGGATGTGTTTCATTGGAAAGTTTTCCAGAAGTATCAAAAAAATATCAATTCAACACAAGCGAGTTAAAAGCGTTAGAATGGATTGACTTGTCCAGATGCTACAAAATGCTTGTGAATATAGGGAATCAAGTGACAAATCCTTCATGGGATGAGGTATATATCTCTCTCTTATACATGTTTATATATATGTGATTTGGTTATATTGCTGCAAATTCATGATATTCGTTTAATAGGGACAATTTAAGGACTACGTTGGTGGCATTATATTTCCTGGAAATAGGATTCCAGATTGGTTCAGCTATCGTAACGAGACTTCAAATAGTAAGTCATGTGAAATAGACATTATTGGGCACATGCATTTGAATGAGATCAGAGGAATTGCTTTTTATGCTGTTTTGGGAACCAAACCTCTAATCTCCTCAGAAGACCCCATTGCTTATCTTGGTGTTAGCATCATTAATGAAGGTGTCCCAACTATTCTTGGTGACAGAGTACTTAATTTCATTGGCTCAGATCATGTATGGCTAGAGTACTCCGTTCTAGAATCTTCTGAGCTGAAGGGGGACAATCTCCGAGTTAAGTTTTATAGTCGTTCAGATTCAGTGCTCTTTAAAAGTTGCGGGGTCCATCTGATACATAAGCATGAAGATAATGCAAAGGATCATCTAGGGGTGCTCCATGAGGATATTCATTACCATTTGAATGTATTCGATGAAGAAAATGAAAATTCAGCAGACTTAGCTTATGGTATTCAGCTTTCTAAGAGGCGCTATGATGATGAAGATCACAACTTGGAATCCAATTGGTATCCACAACAAAAGAGGCGTTCCTCAACCTTCGATGAATCATAACTAAAGCAATCAGATAACTCCCAACACTAAAACCCACCAGCATTTTCTAGTAAGGATCATTTAATGCTTGTTAATTTTGTTTTAGGTTAACTGCACGATACGGTGGGTTAGAGGGTTGTTTACAACTTTTGGGTCTTACTTGACCACTCTCAATGCTAGCAATAGTAGATCTTACTAGTTATCAAATGTCATTAAGCTCCAACATTTTGCATATTAATTTGTTCACTTAATCATGGATTAGGTTTTTCTTGTTTGGAAACAGTGTTTAAGGTGCGAATGACAAATGGGATTTCATATGGGAATGTGTGGGAAATATTTAGCATTTGCCTTTGAACGAGTTTGGACAAGGCATCCAACTATTTGAAAGAGAACCCCTAGCTTGAGTTCCCCCACATTTGACTCTCTCAAGCCACCTCATGTCCCTTCTACTTTTGCAACTTAGCCAATTCATAGAGATGGATTTAAAAGGAACTCCTGCTCTCCATGGATACCTTTATTGAGGTCAAAATTCTTGGTGCATTGGGTGATCACATATAGTATTGTGAGAAAACTATTTTCAAAACGGAATCCAAGTCATTTATTTAACGAATAAGACAATTCCCCTTGAGATCGATTTAATAGAGTAATTATTCTCAGTCTATAGGCAAAGTATTTTGGTAAGAATTACTGAAATTCTTATGTACATAGTGAAATGAGTTTTCACAATTATTAGAATAATTATGTGATCAAATTGGGTACTAAAAAATAAGAGGTAGTGAATTTAAAAGTGACAGTCTAATTGACTTTAATTCAACTACAAAATATTTCATGAAATAATTAAAAGTCAATATTAAGAATTATCTAAAAGATTAGTTAATTTAATAAAAAATATAAACTATAGTACAATTACAGTTATTTAGTGGAATCAATTGTAATTAAATAGTAACTTATGACAAGTCATGAGATGACAAGTGTCAAAAGCCTATTAGAAAAGTTTTTAGTTTTTTTTTTTTTTCCTTTGGGTTCATCTTCAAGCTGATGTAAATTAATCATTCTAACGGGCTTCTATTTAAATGGGCTAAATGTTTTAATTGTTAAAACATGAGCTAAATGAGACAGTGCATAAGTATCCATATAGGGGACTGAGCTTGGGATAAAACCCAAGCCCAAGACCCAAAAGTAAACGTCTGATTATCCCCAACCCTAGCCATGTTTAAAGGGGGCAGGTGGCTAGGGTTATCTCCTAACCCTAGCTGCCCCATTAGGGTCCGTTTGGTATATAGAATAGACCCCTTGAATGAAATGACAATTACATTCTTTTATTTGGTTGCACACTATTTCCTAGGAATAGGTATTCCCCAAAAAAAATGAATATCTATTCCTCTAAAAAAATGAGTGGAATAGCTATTCTTTGAGAAATGGAATAGGTTTTTCAAAAAAAAAACCTATATTACTTCTTCTTCTTCTTTTTTTCCAGTAAACCTAAATTAATTTTTTAAAAAAAATAGAAAATCAGAAAAATTTGGGGTTTACTATATCTGCTTCATTCGTTGTCGTTATTACACATTGAATTTTGGGGTTTATGCATGCATACATCTACGAATTGGGAAATGGTGGACTCAGTTGAATAAAAATCTCATAGAAGTACGGACAAAAAAAAATACTATAAAAGAAAAAAATCTTATAGAAATAAAGAATGCTTGGTGTCGCTACATTGTGGAGTCGCCATAGGGCTCCTCCTCCAATGCAAGATTATTATGTCTCCAAGTGCCATTATGGTTCTGCCACGGCCAACAAAGAATCTTTTTTAGTTTTTTTTTTTTAATATTATTATTTTTTTATATATATATTTTGGTCATTTTAATAATTTTGGTACAATTCCAATAAGATTCTATGTATATAATAGGAATAGTTGTTTTATTCCACATTTTTTCATTCCGAGTAATAACTATTCATTTTCCTAATTGAATAGTAATTTCGCGTACCAAATGAGCCCTTAGGACACGTTTGGTACGCAAAATGGCTATTCTAAGGAATAGTCTTTATTAAAAATAGAATGAGTAGAATGGATTAGCTTTGTAATAGTCATTCTCATGGTTATGAGGGAATGACTATTCATTCAATTGAGAGAATAGTCATTCCTCTTAAATTTGAGAGGAATGGTTATTCCTTCAATTGAAGAAATAGTCATTCTCAATTGAGAATGACTATTTCTTCAATTGAGGAAATAATCATTCCTCTCATAGCTATCTAAATAGCTATTCCAAGTTAATCAATTCCACTCATTCCATTCTAATAAAGGTTATTCTTTGGAATAGTCATTCCGCGTATCAAACATAACCTTAGTGTCTCATAGTGGGAGTAGTTTTCCTACTTCTCCATGTTTTCTAAGCCTATAAATAGAAGTGCTTAGAATCTTATTATATATAACTGCAAGAGCAACTCTGTGAGCCCACTCTTTGGTCATATTCAATTATTGGGGAGAAGACTTGGAGATGTCAATATCCCTCAGTAGCCATGTTCCTTGGTGAAGCAAAAGAAAGTTGATTTTTCCCAATAGCCAAGAAGTGGCCATCCAAACATTTAAGTAGCCCGCTTGTTAATTTCAAGAGTTAACCCTAATTTTAGTACTTGTGGTTGTCACCGAAATCAAATCAAGGCCTCAGTTTCAAAAACATTGTGATGTGGTACTTGACGTTAACCCTAATTCACGACTTTGTACTTCCATTAGAGTTTCGTCATTGGTCTTAATAAAATGCCACATGAGACACCATTATATGCTAATACTTGTCCCATTCGGCCACATGCGTACGCCACGTAGGCGTATCACAAGAGGTACTGATGCTTTGCATGCCACGTGTAAAAAAAAAATTATTAAAAAAAAAAACGAATTCCCATATTTTCTAATCCCTAACCTCTCGATGTTATCCTTGTCTTGTTCGCCCCTTAGGTTTTCAAAAACACTGTCACCCATATGGTTTCCCGACACACCGGCCGGTGACTGGTGATTTCTTCCGAAGAAATCGTGGTTCACCCAAAGTTTCGGTCGTTTCTAGTACACCATTATGCCAAGGCTTTGTGCTACTTTGGAACCCTAAAGTGAAATCACTGAAGTCGCCGGCACCCATGTGCTACTTCGAATAGCACTAGCACAAAATAAGGGTGCTGGCTACTTCAGGGATTTAACTTTTGGGTTCCGAAGTGGCACAAAGCCGTGGCATAATGGCGTACTAGAAACAGTCGGAACTTTGGGTGAACCACGATTTCTACGGAAGAAATCACCTGCACCGACTAGTGTGTCGGGAAACCAAATGGGTGACGGTGTTTTTGAAAACCTAAGGGGCAAACAAGAACAAGACAAGGATAACATTGAGAGGTTAGAGGTTAGGAATTAGAAAATTTAGGCATTCATTTTTTTTTTATAAATATTTTTTTATTATTATTTTACACCTGACATGCAAAGCATCAGTACCTCCTGTTATACGCCTTCGTGGCGTACACATGTGGCCGAATAGGACATGTGTCGGCATATAATAATGTCTCACGTGGCATTCCGGTAAGACCAATGACGAAACTCTGACAGAAGTACCAAGTCGTAAATTAGGGTTAACGTCTGGTACTATATCACAATGTTTTGGAAACTGAGGTCTTGATTTGATTTCGGTAACAATCACAGGCACCAAAATTGGGGTTAACCCTAATTTTTAAATAGCATAATCTTCCCATGTTTTCATAAAGTCGATATTGGGATCTATTCTGCTGCGTAATTTATTCGCATGATCCCAACACATTGTACTTATGAAGTATAGCATCTCAAACACTAAATAACTCCTCCTCTTTCCAAACTTTAAACTCACTTTCATTTCTTAATAAATGATCAACATGTTTCAAAGCATTTTGCATTAAATGTCACATACACAATCGATGGTAAGTATTAGGCATCACCAAGGAGATAGCTTTTGCCATTGTTAGATCTTGATTAATAAATATTGTATTTGGCTTCTTTCCTGACATTTCCTCAAAGACAATTTCAAATAATCACTGGAAGGACTCTGTTGGATCAGGCCTTTAATCATCTCATCTGAAAACCAATTGGTGTCCAGTGAGGAAAGCCAAAGCCTTTTATAGCATTCGAAATTACACCCTGCAAGACATGTTTTAAGAGCCATCTACATGAGCAGAGCGGCATTGTTACAACCCAACAATCTCTCCCTCAATGTGACGCTCCCGCGACTCGAACCCATGACCCTGGCTCTGATACTATTTGTTGGATCGGGCCTTTGATCATCTCATCTGAAAACCAATTGGTATCTAGTGAGGGAAGCCAAAGCCTTTTATAGCATTCGAAATCGCACCCCGTAATGCATGTTTTAAGAGCCGTCTACATGAACATAGCGGCAATGTTGCAACCCAACATACTCTATAGTTTCATCGTATAGAAGTACAGTCCCAAATATCACAACCTCTCTATAATGATTAAACCCAACAAACATTACAAGTGTTGATACTACTTATTAGTTTTATATGTTATATCAAAAGAAACTACATCACTAAATAGCTTATAATTAATAATCATCTGCACATATGTCCAAAAAATATTTATTATCTGCTATGCAGCATCCAAATGTACTGCATAATAAAAGGAAGAATTCTATCACTTCTGCTTTTGAAAGTATCTAAATAAACTTCCTACCTTACCATATTTTAGCTCTTATTGTTGTTTGTTGTGAAAGTAATTCTTTTGATCTTGCTTGATGTAACCAATAGCATCTTTTCCATCAACTTGCCTACAATGAACTCATATAAATCCTTCAATTTTATACCACTACCATCAGCCAAATCGGTTTCCAATGATTGTGCTTTTGAGATCTTCTACTGTGATGGCATCATGTGAGCATATTGTGGAATATGAAGAGCATGATTATGATTGAACTCAGGACTATGTATATAATATTTCCGTTTTCTTTTTTTTTATCAAGTCAAATTTTCATATGTGTTTATCAACTTATCCTTGTTTCAGCTCATTCGTACGTTTTTTTTACTATCTCTCTCCATTTGGCTCGAAATCCCTCTTTACTACATATAAATTTTCTTGAAGTCACCACTCCGTCTACCTTTTTTTTAATTATTATTACCCCAATCTTTACAAACACTAAATCTGTTAGTTTTTAGGTTGGCTAATTTGGTGCTCAAAATACCTTAATGTAATTTGACTTTTATTAGACAAAACGTCGTACTTGAGATTTTCAATGTAAAATTTCATATTTTGTGGTCTTAGTTTGAACTGAGCACTTATCATCAAACGGAACAGTAAATGAAGCCCATTGAAGACTTCCAAAATGTCTCATTCCAATTCAAGTTTGAATGGAATGAAGACAAAATGATCCGTTCCAATTAAGTTCAAATGAAAAAGTTGAAGATCACTCCAGAAAGCTCCGTTCTATTTCCAGTTCAAATGGGCCATTAGAGAAAACTTTGTTTGTAGCTGTTAACCTAGTTCAGTTCGAACGGAACTGTGTTTCCTGCATAAATCAGGAATGCGTTTTATTCTTGAAGTCCAAGTTTTTCAAGCCTATTTAAGGGGACTTCATTGACTTCTTTTGTATGGTTTTGAGGTCATAAAATCATGTGTTAAGAAAGGTTTAGGTTTGCTTAGAGCCATCATGTTGCTTCTCTCTTAGAGTTTATTTATTCTAAACCACAACCATTCATCAACAAAAATTGAAGCATGTCGGAGTTCCGATAGAGAATATCAAGAAGAAGAATTGTTTAGAGATTCTGAAGTTTCTACGGTAGAAGGCAAGTGGGTTGTTTGTCAAGTACAAAGGCTTTGTAAGTATGATTACT
Source organism: Betula pendula (assembly GCA_900184695.1). Lineage (NCBI taxonomy): Eukaryota > Viridiplantae > Streptophyta > Magnoliopsida > Fagales > Betulaceae > Betula > Betula pendula. The sequence goes on along the minus strand of FXXK01001190.1, from coordinate 17,532 downwards.
TGTACACTTTAATTCTTCTTTAGTTGATTGTTTTTTTAGGTTGGCTGCTTTGTAGTGGTTTTACTTTTGAACAATTTTTCAATAAGTTTTCACTTCATCGCCAAATATTTGTGTTGATTGTTTCATTGCCTTTCATATATTTGGTGGTTAGTTGCATGTTGTAGTTGTTCAATTTTAAATTCCGCATTATTTCGGCATACACCTATTTAACCCCCTTTTAGGTGTTTTTGGAATCTAGGACTTTATTTTTCGAAATCCATAATTTCGTCTATACTTTCTTTCTTTTCTTTTCTTTTTTCTAATTTCGTCCATACTTATTATAGAAGTCATATGCCTTTTGTTCATAAACAAACTCAATGTCAGGCTTTGGCCTATAATTAGTAACCAAATTTTGATCATTGTTCTTATTCATCTCCTCCATGTAACTATTCAAAAGATACATTAAAATGTGTAAGAATCATGAAGTGTGACTACTGCCCATTGATGCAGTTACCACAAAACTAAAAACAAACTTGATAGTTCTTTATAAAGCAGAAAAACAAACCAAGCTCAAATCAAAGGTCAGCTCTAAAGATACATAGAGAAAATGAATCATCTTAAACATTTCCAAAAGAGCAAGGGAAGGAGGAGCAGCCCTATATACATAAACTACATGCCAATGGCAATCAAGGTACAAATGGTGGCTACTGTGATTTTGATATTAAAAAGCCGTGCTCTTTCGCATAACAACAACATTGTCCATCTACGCATGATTCCTCTAATGGTTAGCAACAGAAGTTGGTAATCCCAACTAACTGCAATTAATAGAAATGATCATGAAGATTATGAAGCTTATTTTATATGTATATATATATATAGTGTGATTTAAAGTTATGAATTTGGGACTATTACACAAACAAGCCAACTTCTTACACTTCCCTATTCTAAAAGTGGGATTACCCGGCCAAACAAATTTGATAGTCCATTAACACACATGCCAATCAGACCAACTCATCTGACAAGATGCAGCAGGAAAAAGAGGGATTCTGATTTATAATATGTTCCTTCTCCAAATATACCAAACCCCCAATGATATATATATAATCACTCTCATATTAATTATATATTATCTAACTCTAACATATTAATTCCTTAACTATCAAATTTAAAGGTAAAATAATAATAAGTGATATTACATTCTCATGGATTACTTTGTACGATGATAGAAAGGCTTTACTTATCTCTCTCTCTCTCACTCTTTTTTTTTTTTTTTCTAATAAATTGCTTACTTAACTCAAAGGAAGAGGATTTTGGTAAAAATGGAGCCAACTCAACATATTCATTCTCGGCATGCGCAACAGCTGTAGCCTTTTTTTTTCACCAAATTCATTCTCATGGATTCACCATTTTTTTTTCTTTAAGAAACAAATACATCACTTTCACAAACAAAACTAATTTTTCCTCACAATACACCATTTCAAAAAGTATTTAAAAAAATAAAAAATAAAAAACAAGAAAAACTTCTAAAATGGTATAAACAATACATAAAACAAATACTAACCTGTCAGCAGAGTCTTGAACGATACCAACAGCTGGAAATAGAGGGTCCGATTCCTATTGGTGTAAACTCGATGCCATTTTTGCTTGTGTTCACAATAACCTAATTCTTCCTATTCTGCGTGCAAGCTGACTTCTCTCTGAAATTGGTTACGTTGCCCAAAAAATTTTTGTTCGGTTATGAGGAACCCAAAACAGTGAGTTGTGCTTTCCTTTTTTTCATTCATGCATTGTTGAAAAGAGACGTTCCCCTACCCAAATGGCGTCAAAAAGGAAACCACAAGAAACTTTGCTTCAGACAATATTTGAGTTAAAAACTAGTACGTTTGAGTTAAAAGAAATCTGGTTAAATCTGAGCCCTCCATTTTTTTTTTTACAAAAGATGTGTTGTACTTTTAACTATAGCACATAAAGCTGGATCCTTTTCATGGTACTTATACCCAATTAGAAAACCTGAACTGCCCTTGTGGGCACTCCCATCAACATTGTTAAGCCTATTTGTTTTACCCTCTTTTAGTAATATGTATGGAAAGATCAATAGAAAAGGTTGTTATTCATTTATAGGTCTATTGATGTATAATAAGTAAATTATGGCTGTACCCTCCCTATATATTAAAATATTGGCTCCGCCACTGCAACTAAGTGTCACGAATTATCAATGTATATACTTGATGTTAATAAAGGCCTTAATTTTTTTTGAAAAACTTAGTCTTAAAAATGGGGGGTGGGGATTATATGAATGCTCTATATAGCATACTTTAATACCTTACATACGTCTTATCCAATAAATAAATAAATAAATAAATAAATAGCTTACATATGCAATACTAACTAGATATGGCTATATACTATGGTTTTTAATCACAAATAATTATTTTTTGTCTCTCTCTTTTAGAGAGAGACGCTCCAACTTCTCTCTAGAGAGTTTGGTCTTTTCGCCTCATTGTGAGGTTTTCGGTTGCTGCTCCTCCTTCGAAGGGAGGAGGAATGGTTCCTCATCTCTTCCTCCTCCCTTCTCCCCCTCTTTTTCTTCTGCTTTTGTTCCTTTTAGTCTTTTTTTTTTTGGTGTTTTTCCTCCTTTAGCGGTCCTTCTCCTCCACCGCACGGTGAGCACTGTCCACCTTCTCCACCGTGACGTCCACTTCCTCCACCACGCCATCCACCTCCTCCACTGCGCCATCCACTGCGTTGCTAGTCGGATCTGTCAAGGTTCTAAGATGGGTTTTTTCAAAGCTCAATCTAGTTTCCTTCACCAGACCCAGCCTGTCATGCACCTCTCCACCTTGCTCACCGGCATTTTCTGCTTTCATCACCACCAACCGCTCCTCCATCAGACATCCATGCGCTTGTTAGTGTGCACCATCCACCTCATCTCCACCGATGCTGCTGTTTGTTGGACTTTTTGTTATTTTTCTATATTTTTTCTTGTATTTTCTGTTGTTATTTGTTTTGGGTTAGTCTCCTTGTTTTTATGTGGTTTGATTTTGTTGAGAAAATTTTTTATCCGACATTTGTGTTGGTACTTCTTATTTCATCAGTCCCTGATTCGGACTTGAACAGTGCATTTACTGTTTTAGCTTCCATTCGGTGGCTGTTATAGTTGTTTAGTGGGAGTGCAGATAGGCTTGCCTTAATCTGTGTCTTTTTTGCTTCTGTAACCGCTTTATGCGACCCTTTGAGAGGATCGGATCACTTGTTTGACCCATTTCTTACTTTGTGTTTATATTGTTGCACTGTTTTCTTTCGATTTGGGTTTGTTGTTGGGGAGCCCACCCCTTTGTCGGTTTTAGGATTCTCCACTCTCTGTTCCTTTCGGATCAAGAATAATAAAAATCCTCCTTTGAACCCTCTTTCCTTATTCAATTAAAAAAAAAAAAAACTAGATATGGTTACTTGAACCATGATTACTTAAAAATAAATGATTTTGTGGAGTAAAAAATTTAATTTTTTGAAATAAAAAAATCAAGACAGTAGATTAAAAACTTTCATCATGCCTAACCAAAGTGGCGAATGGTATATGATGGCTAGTTGTTAGTTGCGTCATTACACAAGGTCTAGGATTCTTCTTCTTCTTCTTCTTTTCTTGGCATAAGAAATTCAATAGGACTGCCAAAGGGAATGTAATTATGTAAGTTGCGGGAGGGAAGATGGAAATAAAGAGTTTGGTGTCATTATATATGAGTAGCAATAAGCTATTTTTTGCTAATATAAGCAACCAAAGGTAAATATAAAATTCTCTGAAGTTAGGAGATTAAACAAATTGCACATTCTAGTAAGACAATAATTGTAAAAAGAATTAAATTGACAGCAAAAGCTTCTTCTTCTTCTTCTTTGCTTTTTCATTGTTAAAGGTTGCATTTCACAATCACATTCTTGAAACTGAAAATTATCATGTTACAACCCCACCCAACTACTCTCTAAGTCCTACCTGTAACAGGAGTGCTACCTATAGTCAACTGTTTAATAAAGGGAATTAACCCTTAAGGTATTTCCATGTTAGGAGAGTCCAAGTCATGTAATAAATTGTGAGATATTCCCATAAAGAGTCTCACATATCTTAGTCCAAGTCAAGGTGGGATTAGAATTCCTAACTCTACTCAGAGTCGGTTGTAATATCTATTTAATCAGCAATATTGCAATAAGAAAAGCAGAGAATTATTTAGCAAATCAGCACTTGTGTTGAGAGGTTTAAGGTCCCTTAAACGACTTCAGAGGTTTGAGGTCCCTCTAACGACTTCAACGTCACCATAAGGAGGTCACGCATGACTCATCCTGCTAACTTTCCTGTCCAAGGTCCTATTATGAGGTCTATTTCTCAGGCTCGTAATAACTTGGTATCAGAGCCAGCCATGGCCTTTTCATCAACAACCGAACTGGAGCGTCTAGAGGCTCAAATTCAGGCTGACCGACATGAGATGAGGGAGCTTTTTGCAGCCATGAACACAAGGTTTGATCAGCTAAGTGAGGAAC
>FXXK01001189.1:133368-218008 GCA_900184695.1 Betula pendula | reverse complement strand
TTTTTTTTTTTTCAGGTTGATAGTCTAGTTAGGGTTGAAAACTTTTGCACTCTCATTTTATGCTTATGTCAAAAGATCTATTGATGGGAACCAAGGTGGGCCTACTCTTAAAGATCCTTTGCAAGTTCCAGATGGCCAATTACAAGACTAAGAGCCAAGAAGATCAGGAAAGCAATGCAAGGATTAGTGCAACCACTTGGGATGAAGCTAGCAAGAGCCAACACTCAAGATGGGCTTGAAAGAAGGAGAACCATCTTGATCCACTTGATCCAAGCTGTGGAAGACTTGACTTAAAAATAGGCCTATTGTTATTAAAGGCTTTATTTTATTAGTTTAGAATAAATGGGCTTGAGCATGTTTGGCCCATTATTTCTTATGTTTTATTAATTAGGGTTTCAAAAGAACTTTAATTGTTCCACTTGAGGGTATTTTGGAGAAGGGGCCTTATTTTTGGCCTAGGTTATTTTGTAGGGAGTATTAAACATCTCATAGCCACCAGTTAAGGCTAGACATATTTTTGAATTTTAATTGTGAGTTGAGTTTTCTCTCTTGTCTTGATTGAACTTTTGAACTTATCAAAGGTAAATCACAACCTTTTGTGATGTTCTTCCTTCGCAATTTGGGTTCTTGAGACGGGATTTTCAACGGGTCTAGATTTAATATAATTTAGGTTCTTGAAACGAGTTTTCAACGGGTCTAAATTCTCCATTCATAGACTTGAGTTTGGCTTTCTTGGGTGAGTTTTCAAATTAATTGTGGGTTCAACGGATTTTATTCCTACAGGTTCATATCATTTGGTATCAGAGCTCAGTTTCCAATCAGGTCTGATTCTATTTTTTTTTTTTTTCTTGCCTATTTGATCCTAGTTCTCATTATTCTCAGGTTACAAAAAAAAAAAAAAAAAAAAAAAAAGGCTGCCGAAATTCATTATTCTTCCAAGGTTTTGGCTGCCGTATCACTTATTCTCTCTAGGGTTTTTGAGTTCTTTGTTAGGGCTTTGTTAATTGCAATTTTCTTTTGATTGTGATCAAAATCAGTTGAAAAAAAAAAAAAAAAAAAAGAAAAGTATAGAAAATCTGAAAAAAAAAATCTTGAGCCCTTCATCAAAAGGGCTGTGCATCCTTCATTATAGTTTGTATCTTCGTGTTATAGTTACTTCTTCTATTCGTATAATTTCATGATTCTTGTGTCGTTTCATTTCTTTCCGTGTTTCTCTTGTTCTTGTTTCTTGAACCTAATTGCTAGTTGGGATTAAACAAGGTTGCTTTGTCTTGATTGAGTTCAATTAGTTCTGAATGAACTTGCGTAGGAAAACTCTTGAGGTGAAAGGCAAAGAGATGTGAGATTATTATCGAAAAAAAAAGCCTATTTAGAGTGAAACACGAGTGGAGTGCCATCATTTGAGTGTAAATACGTAAGGGAGCGGTGTTGAGATCTTTTCTTTTTCCGCTAACAATTTTTTTGCAGCACATTACAATGTCTCATCGGCATGCCAACAAAAAAAGCCTTTTTTTTTTTTTTTTTTTTTTTGTAACCTGAGAATAATGAGAACTAGGATCAAATAGGCAAGAAAAAAAAAAAAAATAAAATCAGACCTGATTGGAAACTGAGCTCTGATACCAAATGATATGAACCTGTAGGAATAGAAATCCGTTGAACCCACAATTAATTTGAAAACTCACCCAAGAAAGCCAAACTCAAGTCTATGAATGGAGAATTTAGACCCGTTGAAAACTCGTTTCAAGAACCTAAATTATATTAAAATCTAGACCCGTTGAAATCCCGTCTCAAGAACCCAAATTGCGAAGGAAGAACATCACAAAGGTTGTGATTTACCTTTGATAAGTTCAAAAGTTCAATCAAGAACAAGAGGAGAAAACTCAACTCACAATTAAAATTCAAAAATAATGTCTAGCCTTAACTGGTGGCTATGAGATGTTTAAATACTCCCTACAAAATAACCCTAGGCCAAAATAAGGCCCCTTTCCCAAAATACCCTCAAGTGGAACAATTAAAGTTCTTTTGAAACCCTAATTAATAAAACATAAGAAATATATGGGCCAAACATGCTCAAGCCCATTTATTCTAAACTAATAAAATAAAGCCTTTAATAACAATAGGGCCCTATTTTTAAGTCAAGTCTTCCACAGCTTGGATCAAGTGGATCAAGATTGGTTCTCCTTCTTTCAAGCCCATCTTGAGTGTTGGGCTCTTGCTAGCTTCATCCCAAGTGGATTGCACTAATCCTTGCATTGCTTTCCTGATCTTCTTGGCTCTTAGTCTTGTAATTGGCCCATCTGGAACTTGCAAAGGATCTTTAAGAGTAGGCCCACCTTGGTTCCCATCAATAGATCTTTTGACATAAGCATAAAATGAGAGTGCAAAAGTTGTCAACCCTACAACTACTCAACCTGAAAATACTTTTAAGAGGAAATCATAAAGCATCTTAGTTACACATTAACCACCCACCTAATCATCTAAATGTGAGATAATTCAAGCTCCCTAGCATGCAATATACATCCTCCTCAAAGCTTACACAATTCTATGGAAAAAGCATGAGGCATCATAGGTTCCCACTAGACTTTCCACTTACACTAAATTAAACTAAATATGGATTGAATCGTGGTCCCTAGCATGACTCATCAAACTCTCATAAAATCATGTCAAATAGCATCATTGTATAGCCTATGTTCCCTCAATCAAGGATCATGAAAACATAAAAGTCAATCAAGAAAACAACACTTTCTAATAGACAAGAAGAGATATATTTTTTCAAAGTGATAAAACATGAAGATCAATATCCTTAGCTACATAATCATTATACAAAACGTGTAAGAACCTAGCTAAACATAATCAACCCATAGCACTTGGAATGAATTCCATCAAAACCCTATAAAAGGTTTAGTTCCTCATAGTGGATTTGGAAATCTCCATTGAATTGGAGAAAACCATTTCCTAAGGAGATTTAGAACTATGGGTTGTGTTCTACCTACTGTTCAGCAACAAAAGAATGCAAAAAGAAACTAAAAGCTACTCTAAAAATAAACTAAAAACTGACTACTGCCTCACTCGGACAGAAAATTACATAAGTAGGGAAAAGAGAGCTTTGATCTTTCTTAAGGATAAGATCAAGCCAAAAATCGTCAATCCAGCTGTTAGGAGTCCTCTCAGATGAGATTTCGGCGCCCACACTAGCCTACCAAGCCTCAATCTTTGATTAAAAATATCATTTCATCGTGATTTGCTATCAAAGATCTTTTACGTTTCTGGAAGCTTCGATGGCAATCGATCCAAGATTTTGCCGATTGATCCAAGGCTGCGATCGATCCAAGAAAGTGGAGATCAATTGCAAGGCATTTCTTCTGCTCCTCAGCTTTCCCTTAATGTCTTTTTATGCCTTATGTTCAAGATTTGCTTGTGTTTTCCATTAAGACTAAAAATAAGACAAACACTAAACACAATAAAATATTAGATAATAATACAAACTAAGGTTTAACATATACGAGTTAAGGAATTTGAATGTGTAACATTCAACACTTATCATAGGTTCAGCTATTGCCCAACAAAAGGTGCTCGAGCCATGTCGACTATACTCAAAAGTGCACCTACCCAGAATAGTGGTACTGAGGCCACTTAAGACACTGCATGGCTATAACTATGGAATGTTCATTTTCTGTTTGTTTTCATTTTTGCTTTTTATTTTTAGTTTTTGTCTGTTTTCATTTCTTTTTTGTTTTTCATTTGTTTTGTTTAGTATTTGGCTTTTTAGGGACAAGTGTGCTTCAATTCAAGTTTGGGGCTGTGCTATGAGCCATGCCTCCCGATTTAGATTTTCCATCTTCCTAGTATGATCTTTCAATTTTATTTACACATTGAGGACAATGTGTAATTTAAGTTTGGGAGAATGGAAGACACACACACACTTTGTCCATTTTTTTTTTTTGAAAAAAATTGCATATTCCTATTTTTCTTAAGAATTTGGTTGATCTAGAACTATGATTTGAATTTCATTGGCGAGCTTAGAATGTTGAGCACATGATCATATGATTAGGATTCTAGGTCTTGTTGCTTACCTTTGGCATCTGAGCATTTACTTGTTTCAATTCAAATTGCCACAAGCACATTAGCACATAGAAATTGGTAATTCAAATTGTCAATTTCGAAGCTTTCACTGAGTAACTAGACTTCTTGCCTCATTAAGCAATGAATGTTCACGTCAAAAAGTGAGAATTTTGGATTGGTTAAAGAAGAGACCATTTTTTAAGCTTTCACTGAGTAACTGGACTTCTTGCCTCACCAAGCAATGAATGGTCACGTCAAAAGGTGAGAATTTTGAATTGGTTAAAGTTATGGCTAGTTTAGTTCTGCAGCCTTTTTGACACGAGTTAACACTCGCTAAAATGATCCATTAGAAAGCTTAAGGGAACTGAGCATTGCACAGCCTGACAAAAAAAAAAAAAAGAATGCCATGGTTATTCAATCCGATGGGGACCTTAGTCAACTTTGAGATATTGAGTCATTGCACATCAAAATTAATTTAAAGCCTCATGATTTTGTGTTGGTTCACTTTATACTGAATTGAACTTGTGAAATCTCAGCTTATCATTTATAAATGGTTTGATTTTGAAATTCCAATTCATTTTGAAGATGGAGTTTATCGTTTTAAGCTTGCTAATGAATGAGAATCTTGGTTGTTTGTGATACTTTAATCTTGGAGATAACATGAATTATGCATAATGTTTGTGGGTATCATTCCTGTTAAACCCTCACGAGACCACTCATCCTACTAGGGATGTCTAGGGATTTAAAAGGCTTGTGGCATATGCTAAATGCAATCGTGTTTCCCACGAAATAGGAGGTAGAGTAGTTGCCATTTATTTTCAGTTTTGTATTGCTAAGGAACTACCAATATGTAAGTTTGAGGATGTGATAACTGCTGAATGTTACATATTCAAGCCCCTTAATTCACATATGTTAATCTCTTAGTTTCATTATAATATGAAATTTTGTGTTGTTTTTATGTTTTCCCTTATTTGGTAGGTTTTGAAAGAAAATAAGTCAATTCGATCAACTCGGGCTTAAAACACATGAACTGTGCAAAGTTGTTGAGCATTTGACCTTTGTACTCTATTTTGACCTAACTTTTAATTGAAACTCAAATTAAGGCAAGGTGAAGTGCGTTGGAAAGAGGACTCAGAGAGGAACAAATCATTAAGCCAACGTTTTTGCATCTAAGGTGCGGTCAAGCACCCAAAATGGTGATCGAGCGCGAGTTGCGATCGATCCCTATTTTCTGGCGCTCGATCGCCATCGTGCGCTAAAAAACTCTGAACTTTGCAGAATTGATATGGAAAGATTGTAATCCGACCCCAACTTGATTTTGGACTACCTAGGATACACAAAATTGATTAGGTTTGTTCCTAAACTCTATAAATACTCTCCTAAGTCCTCCAAAACAAACACACAAGCTTTGAGAGAGGAATTGGGGGCTAGATCAAGAGCGGTGTTGGTTTTTCTTTCTTCCTTTCTTTATTTTCTGTATGTATATAGTTTAGTCCGAATTTAGTTGTTTTTAATACTTTAGTTAGGGCTCGATTGATACCCTAATCACGTCTCTTTAAAATGTTGATTTGCCTTGCTACAACTATTTATGAAATTGATTATTTCGGTTTTCATTCATTCCTCACATGGTTGTGCTTGATCATCATATGCATGTGATATGGATTTGTTATATATGTCAATTTAAATGGCCGAGTCCTGGGCATATTAGAGTAACGAAATAAACCCATCATAGGTTCTTGGAATAATCAACATGAAGACAATTGGAATAGATGCCATGTTCTAACCTAAGTGTGTTTGTCAATTTTCATAGATTTATGCTTTCTTAAAGAACAACTTAGTAGATGTCATGCTAAATCCTTTGAGAAAGAGAAGAGTTATAGTAGATGTCATGCCTAACTCGTTGCTTAGAGAAATCAATAGCTTTAGGAGTAGATGCAATGCCCTTGTGGTTGACAAACATTGAGCATTACAATAAGGGTTGTAGCATTGTGCTTATCGTTTCCTCAAAAGAATATGATTAGCGGTAGATATCGGAGCCCTACTCTTTTATTTATTGTTTTCAATTACGTTGTTTTCTTTATTCCATTGCAATCATATTTTACTTCATTCAAGACATTTATTTTAGGAAATTCTCTTTAAACACAATTTACCCCTCGTGGGAATGATCTCGTACTTGCTCTCTATACTATCATTTTGATCTTGTGCACTTGCAAGTAAAACGTGCATTTATTCGCCTATTTATTTAGGTGGATATTTGTTCAACAATGGCTTGGGTTTGTGAAACCCTAGCCTCCACCTCCTTTATAGATGAAGCATATGGCTAGGGATTTAATCCTTGGCTTGTGCGTCACTTTCAGCAATGGGCTTGGGTTTTTTCCCAAGCCTTCCCACTTTATTTCTTTCTCTGTACAATTTTTTCCTTAGGCCTATATTTTATTAAATTAAAATAGTCTGTTTATTAAAATAATAAGCCCATGTTCCAATAAATAAAATAACTTCTCTAATAAATAAATAATAGGCCTGTTCATGGTTAATTTACAATAGATTGGTGAGGAACCTAAAGAGAAATATTTTTGACTTAAATAGTATCTGACTTTCCCAAGGCACTATTAATTACAGTTAACGTCACTACATAATTGTAAGTGCACTCCGGAAAATATTCTTGATTAAATCAACAAAGTTCTCTTTGACATTTACTACAACTACGATTCATCCATAAAGTCATCCACAGACGAATTAGGATTGTGATACTATCACACTATATTTTCTACCTCTTAATCCTTGTGTACTGGATTTCTATTATCTTATTATTCTCTCTCCTGTGAGTATCAACCCACTAGGTAAATATTTTGGAGTTAACCTTACTAAAATGCTTTGATCAAAGACTTGAGAATAATACTGAATAAAATTCTATTCAAGGGGAGACTTCTTGTTCTTTTTCTATTAAAATAATTTGTATTCCTTATTTAGCAAAACTCTACCCACGATGCTACATGTGATCACCCAACACAAATATAATGCTGACTCACGTTTAAGGTCTCATTGCACAATGTATCAATGTAAAGACGCTTGATAATCACAAATAACAAGTATAAAATAGTCCAAGAATTATCTTTTCCTATAGACAATATTTTAATGGAAAAGACAACTCCCGGTTTGTTCAGTGTATACCACCCGAAGTATTCTCTTCACCAGATTAGGGTAAATCACATAATTGATGCATAACAATCTTACTAATGAAATATCCAGTTCCATCATGACTGCGAACAAATGATTTTAGAATACAAGGCTTATAGTCTTAGACTTGTGTGATAAAACCTTACTCATGCCCATAGACCATATCCAATGCATTCTTTGGACCTTTCGTATGGGGAGAATCATAAATGATCACACAAAAGATTATATGCTATATACTCAAATATCTATTTAATAAATAACAATCATTTATTTATTACAAACCACAAAGTCATCATTTTACAATCTTGGGATTTATGGCATAATCTTCAACACCAATAACATAACCTGTTAGGTTTTTGAATTGGCTAATTCAGTAACAAAATAATTTTGGATGTAAGTTTTAGATCTAGGCTTGTGTTCAAGACAAGTTTGGAGTTAAAACAAAGAAAAATCAAGAGTTGAAGATTTGGATCAATCAAACTCAAATTGGATCTATCAAATTTGTCTAGACAAGAAAAAATTCGCTTGGTGAAGATCACAAATTTGGATCGATCAAATTTAAATTGGATCGATCAAAATTTATGCAATGAAATTTTACCTTAGCAACTTTGCTCAAATAGCCTTGTCTTTCTCTTGTCTATATAAGCATCATAACCCATAACTTCAAGTAAGTAGAGAGGCTGATAAGTGTTGAATATTACACATTCAAACTCCCTAACTCGCATATGTTAAACCTTAGTTTGTATTGTTTTCTAATATTTTATTGTGTTTTAGTGGTTTATCTTTTTTTCAGGTCTTAGTGGAAAATCAAAGCATATCATTGATATTAAGCTCGAAGATAATTTAAGAGAAGTTGAAGTGCTGAAGAAGTGGTAAGAAATCGAGCACCAACAACAGCCTGGCGATCAAGCGCCAGCCAAGCACCAGCGCTCGAGCGCCACCTTTATGGGGATCGAGCGCCATCGAATCTTCCAGACCCGAAAGATCTTTTGTGACAGCAAATGACGACTAGAGATATTTTTTGTCCGAGATTGCGGCTTGCCAGTCTGTTGTGGGCACCGAAATCTATCCTCAGAGCTGTCTTACACCACTTGGATCAAGACTGACAGGAGAGGCAGAGAGTTCGGTTCTTAGCTTTTCTTTGCTGTTTTTAACTTAGTTTCATTTATTTTCTTACCTTAGATAGTAGGTAGAATCGACCATAGCACTACATTCTTTTAGGAAATGGTTTTCTTCAATCTATTGAAAAAATCCAAATCTTTCATGAGGAGCTAAACCCCCCCTTGTAGGGTTTGATGTAACTCAATCCAAAGTGCTATGGGGTGATTGTATTTAGCTAGGATTTTGTGCAATTGGTATAATGATTGTATGTGCCTAAGGATTGCTTTTAATGATATACCATTTGAGGTGAAGATTTGTTTCTTGTCTATGAGGAATCTAATTTAGTCTTGAATGATTTCTATGTTTTCAATGTCATTAATTGAGGAAGCATAGGCCATACAATGATGCTTGTAACATGATTTTATGTGAGTTTGATAGGATATGCTAGGGACTACGACTCAATCCACACTTAGATTAACTTAGCGTAGGTGGAAAGAGGAGTGGAAACCTATGATATTTTATGTTTTTTCCATGAAATTGTGTAGGCTATTAAGAGAACTTATATCGCATGCTAGGGAACATGAGTTATTTCACATGTAGGATGTTAGGTGACTGACTAGTGCAAAACTATAATGCTTTATTATTTTCTTTCGGTAGTATTTTCATGTTGAGTTTGTTGTAAGGATTAACAACCTTTACATGCTCATATTATACTTTTGCTAAAGATCCTTATTAGATACGGTTCACTTCTAATGTGAGAATTGAGTTAAATCAATTCTCTATACTCCCCCTACTACTTTTACTTCAATTTGCTTAACTTAGTCTAAGTTTATGTTGTTTTAGTTTTTAGTTTAAGAAAAATTCCAAAAACATTTCTTACTCATGAGTTAGGTTAGGTGCGACTTTAGAAATTTCATTACTAAGCAACCAAACACAATCCATGCGGACGATACCCTCTTTTAGAGCTATCATGCAAGGATGTGATCTATCATGAGCAGTTATATATAAATTTTAAAGTTGAGCGCTCGCACGTATCAGAGGCTATTACTGAGTTGTTCTGGATAGTTTTCATCCATGTTCTTGAGCCTTAACTTGGTGGGGATTATGTCCTAAATCCCTTGTTACTTATATGTTGACATTAAGAGTTTGGTATTTGTTTTGTTATGAATGATTATTATTATTCATTGATTAAAAAAAAAGAGCATATGGCATATAATCTCTTGTATGATCTTTTATGATTATCTCCATACAAAAGGTCCAAAGAATATATTGAATATGGTCGATGGGTGTGAGTAATGTTTTAGTCTCACAAGGTTTAAGACCATAACCCTTATATTCTAAAATTCATTTGTTCGTAGTCATAATGAAACTGGACATTCCATTAGTAAGACTACTTACAGGGTGATTTACGTTCAGTGTACACCTACGCATCAATTGTGTGATTTACCTTAATTAGGCGAAGTGTATACTTTGGGTTGATGTGTAGGTGTATAGGGTGGTATACACTAAACGAACCGAAAGTTGTCTTTCCAGAAAAATGTTGTCCCTAGGAAAAGAGAATAACTCTCAAACTACTTATACTTATGATTCTAAATCCTGAGATAAAAGCAAACTCAGATGTCAAGTGTCTTTGCTTTGGCACATTGTAGATTAAGGCCATATCTGTTTGAGATCAACATTATCTTTGTGTTGGGTGATCACATGTAGCATCATGAGAAGAGTTTTACTCAATAGAGAATTTTATACCCTTGATATGATTATAGGATTTTATGTGGTTAATGAGAACCCTTCATGCATGCCATGCTTGAGTTTTGAAATATGAAGGCGCATTGGATTTAAATTTCAGGAAAATTTGGCTAAGTATGGAAAATGACTTTTTGTCAAATTGAGACTCCTTGAATATAATTTACCGCTTTTTGCTCCTTATGCATTGAATAGCATAATGTGATTTTATGGCATTTTATTATGAAGTTTACATAGAGTTTTATGATAGGTCATTTTTGAGTTGAGCCGCAAAAATATTATTTTGCACTAAAATTGGATTTTCATATTCTGATTTATTTGGAATTTAATTTTCTAGTATTTTTATTTGAATCTAAACATAGGGTATTTCCTTATTTACATTTAAATGTTTACAACGGAAATAACTGTATGATGCTAAGTAGGATGCTGATGCTGAACACAACAGAAAATTTTTAGGTCTGTTCAGTGTGCCCGTTCGACCGGACGAGCCACAGAGCCACCCGTTCCAATGGTCGTTCCAATGGGCGTTCGACCGGACCATTTTGGAAATTTAAATTCGAGCCACAGAGACGTCCGTTCCAATGGGCGTTCGAACGGTTTGCATGTATCCGTTCGACTGGCCTATTTCTCCTTTCGATCGGATTGTTCCATCACATGAAATTGAGCCATTTTGTAAGAGGGCGGTCGACCGGCCTATTTCCCCATTCGACCGGCCGTGTCAGCTTTTGCACTATATAATGCAAAAACGCGAAATTTCAGTTTCAGTTTCCATTTTTATCATTTGGAAAGACTGAAAAGCTCTCTTCTCTCTCATGGACTTTCACCTAAACTCTAAGATGATGATCTTTTGAGTGTTCTATTGTATAATCCAACACCGGCAAAGTGTTCCGCGGTGTTAGATCATCGTTCTAACTGATCATTTGAGGTAAATTCTCAAATTTGAGTTTATCCATCTTTGATTAAGCTAGGTAGCTTGCATGTTGCTTAATCATATTGTATTGTCTTAGGAATTGGTGTATTTGTGAAGTTTAAACGTTGGATCAAAGTTCCTTCAACCGGGTCTTCATATCATTGTGATAAGTGTCTAAGTTTAGCTTTGTGAGTTTACTCAAAGTTACAATGTAGCATGTTAATCCATTGTAAATTGTCATGGATTAACTCTTGTAACTTATGGAATCATGTTATGAGTTCCATTAAGCCTTGAGTATTATGGGTTATGTGCTTATGGGGTTACAAGCATTTGTGAGTAGATAGGTTTATGTTTTGAGCAATGGGCATGTCTTATAACCACATGCAATGATGTGTTGTAGATTTGTGAAGTTAAGACTTGTTGTTGGTGTCTTTGGGTTAAACAGCATCTAGCGGAATTGTGAGTATAATTACTCACTGAGAAAAGATACTATTTTTATACTTTCAAAGATTTTATTATATTCGAGCCAATTGTATGTTATGTTAGTGTTTTTATATGATGATATTTTGATGCTTTGAATATGTTTAAAAATGTTGGATGGAATCTGATTATGAAATGATGTTAAAGATTACATGATTATGAAAGAAAGAAAATGAGATGTTTATTGCATGAAAATAAGTATGTTTTCGAAGGAGCGTAATGCTCCAATGATAGCAAAGCGATATGTTTTTGAAGGAGTGTAATGAAGGAGTGTAATGCTCCGATGATAGCAAAGTGATATGTTTTCGAAGGAGTGTAATGCTCCGATGATAGTAAAGTGATATGTTTTCGAATGGGTGATTTGCCCTGATGATAGTAAAGTGATATGTTTTCAAAGGAGTGTAATACTCCGATGATAGTAAAGTGATATGTTTTCGAAGGGGTGATTAGCCCTGATGAAAGTGAAGGGGCAATTAGCCCTGATAAAAGTGAAGGGGTTAGCTACCCTGATGAAAGTGAAATGATGTAATGTCCTGATGAAAGTGAAGGGGTTTAATACCTTGATGATAGTAAAATGATATATTTTCGAAGGAGTGTAACGCTATGATGAAAGTAAAAAGTTATGTTTTTGAAAGGGTGTAATGCCCTGATGATAGTAAAATGACATGTTATGAAAAGTATGAGTATGAACGCATGCATGGTAGGTTTATGTTTTGATGAAATGTATATGTATTATGATTTATGGGATTTTATGCCACTTTTATGATTTGAGATTGTATATGTAGTATGTTCCAAACAAATTTCATGGCTATGGTGTTTTCTTTATCAGCTATGCCATATTTCTATAAACAAAATGCTATAAACCAAAATGTAGTTGTTATTGTGAACTAAGTAGGAAACGAAAGATTGGCTCATTGTGAAAACTTAGTGATTTCTTATACCACTGAGACCGTGGACTCATATATCCGCCTGGGCGAATGTGGTTAACTCAATGATCGCCTTAGATGATGTTGATGTTGCAGATACTAAGGATCTTGATGAAGATCCAGTGGCTGCGTATCTGGGTTATGATTGATGGCGATGTACGCCGGGATACATTTTGTATAGACTATGGTAGTCTAGCTTTTGTCTTACATCGTGATGTTATATATGTGTAAAACTAATCGATGTATTTTGGCTATGCCGTATGTGACATTTTCGATAGCCCTGCTTTTGATGTATAGAACTTATGTAGTAAAAATTATTGTATATAGTTTATGTCAGCTCCTTATGTTATGTTTCTCTCACGGAGTTGTTTATTTAGTTTCCGCTTCAATGTTATGATTACTCTGATGTGATATGCTCATATTATGGGATAATGATGGCTTGTACGCATGTAGGCCACTGTGATAATGCGAATTCATTTAAAAAAATATGTATATGTGTTATGAAATCGGGTCGTCACAGCTTATGGTATCAAAGCAGTTTTTTTTTAGGGCTATTGTGAGAGATAGGTTGTCTAGATTGTCTAAGTCTAGGGTATAGTGTCGGAGTTATAGGAACTTAAAAGCCTAAAGAGAAAATAAATTGTTAAGTTTAAATTGGATCGTGCATGAGCAAGTTTAATAAATGCCTATAGTTGTTGACGTCTGTTTATGTGGTACCTATATATGCATGCACATTGTTTAACTAGTTGCAATGTGCTGGTGCAGAATTATGCCACCCAAACGACGAACACAACGCAATCGCAGAGAAGAGTCGGTGAACCACGAGGCTGGGGATGAAAATGCTCCTCCACCGCCTCCTCCTCCTCCGCCCGTTATGCCGGGTGTGGCTGAACTTGTGGCACAAACTAATCAATTTATCGCCGCTGTTTTAGCTTGTCTTCCACCGCAAAATGAGCATGGGGAACCTCGGGAACATAGGGAAACTATCGGCTACACTTCAGCCAACTTCTTCCGCCACAACTCCCCTACCTTCAACGGTATTGTTGGGCCTATTGCTGCTGACCATTGGCTCAATGGTATTCAACGACTTATGGTACCTCTCAAGTGCACATATGAGCAAAAGGTGAAATATGCGGGACTCAAGCTTACAAGCAAAGCAGAATACTGGTGAATGTCTAAACAAGCCATGCTAATTTTAGAGTTGGGTGAAGATGTCCCAATCACATGGGAACGGTTCAAACAAGAATTCAATGATCGTTTCTTCCCGCAAGAACAAAGGCAGATGCGAGCAAGAGAATTCTTAGCATTGACACAAGGAGATATGAATGTAGAACAATACTCTAAAAAGTTCATTGAGCTGTCAAGGTATGCGCCTAACTTGGTGCCAAACGAAGAAACGAAGGTGGAAAGGTTCCTTTGTGGTCTCCAACCAAAGATTCGAGGTCGAGTGATATGCCATGGAATCAAAGAATACACCAAGCTAGTGGACCTAGCCTCAATTGCTGAAAGGAGTGTTAATGATGAATCTGCTGTTGAGGCACAAAAGAAACGGTTTGCACCCCCACCGAGTTATCCGGCATGCCATGCATGCCATGCTTGAGTTTTGAAATATGAAGGCGCATTGGATTTAAGTTTCAGGAAAATTTGGCTAAGTATGGAAAATGACTTTTTGCCAAATTGAGAATCCTTGAATATAATTTACCGCTTTTTGCTCCTTATGCATTGAATAGCATAATGTGATTTTATGGGATTTTATTATGAGGTTTACATAGAGTTTTATGATAGGTCATTTTTGAGTTGAGCCGCAAAATTATTATTTTGCACTAAAACTGGATTTTCATATTCTGATTTATTTGGAATTTGATTTTCTAGTATTTTTATTTGAATCCAAACATGGTGTATTTCCTTATTTACATTGTTAACTTAAGTAAAGGAAATTAAAAGTAAAGTAAACATAGGCATTCTATTCAAGTTATTTAGTTTCCTTAGCGGAGTTTAGCAATTCATAGCTGCTTAACTTTGCTTCCACTAACAGCTCTTTCAAGATATACCCTACGGTATACTTCTGGAAATCTTCTGGAAATCATGATTTGACTGACACTCAGAATATCGTTAATCAATAGCTGATATTTATTAACCATACTAACTACAAAACATATGTTAGGTCTAATGCATAGTATAACATACATGAGGCTTCCTATAGCCGAAGCATAAGGAACAACCCTCATCTACTCTTTCCCTTGAGGTGTTTAGGACACTACTCCCCAGTAAGAGTGATTCCATACCCAAAGGGCAATAATCCTTTCTTAGAATCTAGTATGCTATCTTGCTAAGACCTTATCTATATTTGCAATTTGGGATATCACTAGGATGTAGCTTGCTTTTCCCAAGTCCGTTCATATCATATTGATTAGTCAACTAGATCCTTACCATTGATGATCTCCCATATTGTTTCCAACGAGCAGGATGTTATCAACCTATAACATTGATGTGTACTTTAAGATCAATGATAAAATACAACTCTCAATAAAACAAATCCTTGTAGGATAAGGATATATTGAGGGTGTCAAACCTCAAGGATTGTTTTTACAGTATTTATCAAATATTCAAGACTCAATCTAACCTAACTCAGAACATGGATTCTTTGTTTTTATTTCAAAACTAAAAGTAAGCATAAACAAATAACAAATAAATATGAAGAGAAATATAGGATATTGATTTCACCACAAACCTCATACCGATGATAGATCATAGTTCACATGGGATTCTCACTACAAGCATGATATGATGTGTGTTATGGTTGTCAACCACATGACGACACGGACAAGAAAATACTTTTACTAGGAGATAATGATAAACCATCATAAGTTAGCCCGAATCATCCATCTATTCACTACTTGTGAAATGACTCATATTCCTTAGCATGGCCTACAAAATCTCCTAGTTCATTTATAATAGCTTGATGAGGGACCTAAAGGGAATAATATTTCCGGCTTAAATAGTCTCTGACTATCCCACGTCACTATTTAATTATAATTAATACCATTACATAATTGTAACTGAACTCCAAAAAATATTATGAATTAAATCAATAAAGTTCCCTTTGACTAACTTGTGCGTGAATATAATTCCTCCATGAAATCATCCGTAGATGAATTATGACTATGATACTGTCACAATATATTCGAAGTGAACTAACCAACAATGATGATGAAACCCGATAACAATGATGGTTTGAACCCCAAGATCGTGTAGACAAGATTTGTTGAGCCTTGACCCGTCACCTAACTAGATGAGAAACCAAGACTACAAAGGATTGAACGCCACACCAAGAAACCTAAGAATCTCTCAAGAATCAAGGTGATAAGTTTGGTTGTTTGAACGCCACAAGATTAACTTGATAAGTTCACAAAGTTCTTTCAAGAACAAAGAGGAACACAAGACCTCAAAAACATAATAATTTTCTGAAAAACAATCTATCCCTTCAAAATTCGTAATGCCCCTATATATACTTGGAACAACCCTCCAAGAATAGGCAAAGTCATAACTTCAACTTTAAAAGCAACACAAACATCAACATAAACAAGTCCCCAGGTTTTGAAGGTCTTTTGGACTCCCAAAGGCAGCCAATAATGACTAAAGTCTAAATTGAATGTATTTAACATAACCAGCCAAGACAAGTACATTCCCCTATTTAATATCCTTGAAACTCAACAATTCACACCCTTTAATGGTCAAACCATGCTGGTCACGATTTTGCATGCTAATTGGCCTCTTCAATTGCTTTGATGACATGGACTAAGCCTTGATTATTATTTGAGCCCATCTTGGTCTTTTTAGAATCAGCCCACTTCTCTTGGATTAGCCCATTTAGTGCTTCCTTGAAACGTTTAGCTCTAAGTCTTGTAATTGGGCCACTAGGAAGTGACAAACGGTCTTGTGCAAATTCAGCTCCATTCCCATGTGTATGATCAGCATGTCCAGCTCCTTGGTTTGCATCATTCTCCCCCTCTTGAGAAGGATTTGTCCTCAAATCATCTCCTACATCAAAAGGAGATAAATCAGCAACATTAAAGCTTGCACTGACACCATACTCACCTGGTAAGTCAAGCTTGTAGGCATTATCATTGATGCGCTCCACTACTTGAAATGGTCCATCACCTCGAGGTAGGAGTTTTGAACGCCGTTTCTCCGGAAAACGGTCTTTCCTTAAGTGCAACCAAACCCAATCTCCTGGTTCAAACACTACCTTCTTGCGTCCCTTCTTGTTGGCTTGATGGACATATTGTTCAGTCCTCCTTTCAATGTTCAGCCGTGCCTTTTCATGAATCATCTTTACAAATTCTGCCTTCTTTTTGCCATCTAAGTTGACACGTTCACTCAAAGGTAAAGGAGTTAAATCCAAAGGTGACAATGGGTTAAAGCCATAAACAANTCCTTGGTTTGCATCATATATTCTCTACCTCTTATTCCTTGAGCACCGAATTCTTATCCTTATTATTCTTTCTCCTGTGAATACTCCACATTCATTAGGTAATCTATTTTGGAATTCTCTATCAAAAATGCTTTGGCCAGAGACTGAGAACAATCTCGTATAAAATCTTATTCAATGGGAGATTTCTTGTCCTTTTTCACTTAAAAGGATTTGGATTTCCTATTGAGCAAAACTCTTCTTCGGGTTGATATAGTGGGTGTATAAGGTAGTATACATTGAACGGACCGGGAGTTGTCTTTCCATTCAAGTATTGTCCTCGGAAAGACAATAACTCTCAGACTACTTGTATCTAATGATTCTAAATCCTGAGGGGAAGTGGACTCATATGTGTAAATGTTGGTTACTTTGATGTATTAGGGAGTGAGACTTTAAACGTTGGACAACATTTTCATGCAATGGGTGATCACATGAAACATTGTGAGGGAAGCTTTGCTCAATAGGGAATCCAAGTCCTTTTGGATTAACAAAAAGGATATGAAATTTTCCTTTGACTAGGATTTCAAAGGAGTTCATTCTCCATCTCTAATCAAAGCATTTTGATTGAGATCCAAAATATATTTTTTTGACTTGTGAAAGGGAGTTTTCACAGTTGGAGAATGACAAAAGGTAAATCTGGGAATCAAGGATTAAGAGGCAGAGAATTTCGTGTGACAGTATCTTAGTCCTAATTCTGCTACGAAATATTTCATGGAGGAATCATACTCATACTATAAGTAAGTCAAAAGGAACAGTTATTGATTTTATCAAGAATAAATTCTGGAGTGCAGTTACAATTGTATAGTGGCATCAATTGTAATTAAATAGTGACAGGGATTTGTCGGTGACTATTTGAGCCAGATTCCTTTTTCCTTTCGAGTCCCTCACCAAGCTATTGTAAATTAACCATGACAGGCTTTTATTTAATTATTAGGCAAGGTATTTTAATTTATTAAAACATGGGCTTATTATTTATGCAGGTTGTTTTAATTAAATTAAAATTTGGGCCTAAAGGAAAAACAAAAACAAAGAGGTAATGTGGGAGCATGGGCTTAGGATAAAACCCAAGCCCTAGGAGAAGGAAGCCAACGCATGGGCTAGGGAAAACCCTAGCCCATGCGTCAACTCCTTCCATGAAGGAATGATTGTGGCAGCTAGGGCTTTCCCTAGCCCTAGCCGTCCACTTCTCTCCTTGTTTGGTGGAGGCTAGGATTAAGGGGTGCCTCTCTTCTCTACTTGTCCCACATGGATTATTTTAAGCAGCCAATTGTGTTTTCAAGGATATAGGGGTGCCTGTGGCTCTTGAAAAAACACACTAACTACAAGTTATTATGAGCTAACAACTCGAATAACATAGTTTAAATTTTGAAGAGTAATTTGAGTCCACACTCTTCGGTTATTTCTAGTAATTGGTGAGCAGATTTGAAGGTCGGGATTTCTGTTTGCAAGGAGCAAAAGATCAATTGCTCATATAGCCAAGGAGTAGTCCTAGTGTTCAAGTAAGTATTTTATTACATAGTTATTTTAATAGCCTAGTTCTTTTCATGTAGTTCTTAAAGTTCGATCTTGGGTTAGGGAATAGTTTATTTTCCGCTACGCTATATTTTGTTTTGATATAGTAGTATTCTCAACAATTGGTATCAAAGCGAGCTTTATAGATTGCCTGTGTAAGAACTTTTTTAAAAAAAAAAAAAAAAAAAAAAACAGTTTTGATTTCTGTTTGGCTCAATTTCAGAATTTTTTCTGGAAGTATCCAAGAACTAAAATTTTGTTCTTAGACCTGGATCATGTTCTATAACATGTTAGGATCCCACCTCCAAAATTTTGTGTTGTTTCGAGGTCGTTTACTATTTTAATTCAATTTTGCATTACAAGCAGTTTTGCTGCTGTTTTACAGCATGATATGGAGGATTACGATTTTAATAAATATTTCTGGGCTTGTCCTAAAAATATTTGGGCAGTTGATTTTGCAATTAAAAATCATGATTGACCCAATGGATGAAACGAATCTTCGTTTCGAGTTATATCGAAATAGTTATGATCGTTTTAAAATTCGTCGATGGATCTGAAATTTAAGAAATCCTGCAAGATAAGGTGTAGTGCGAAAATTGTGTTTGGGAAATTATTTTCCTGAGAAAATTTGCTCATGGGTATAGTATGATGATTAAATCATTATAAAAGGGATATATGCTACGCATATAGTTAAGAAAACACCAATCATGAATTTTATTCATAATTGGAGTTTGCCGATATAACCAGTTTTTCCATAATAATAGTTTTCTGAGTGTTGTGGGTTATCCCAACATTAGATGGATAAATTTCAAAGGCTCGAACTATGCGGACTAGAATTTATTCATCGGAACACATAAGAAAAAGGATGGATAAGGGTTAATGTTCGTAATTCTGTTAGGAGGATGTTTTTTTGAAAACATAGTGGCAAAGTCGTAATTGCAAAGAAAAGGGCAATTGTTATAAAAACCCATAAGTTTTAGATTAACAAGTGGGAGCGAGAAACCATAAGTGAAATCCCACGGTCTCCGTCATAAATCTAAAAGTAAGATGGGGGCAAAATATCTCATCTTGGCCTTGAGCCTTGCGTTTCATGCGGAGGATATTTTGTTTCACGGATTACAGGTAGATTTTCGGATGGATAGGGAAGTTGTGTTTTATGCATCAGGGATGACCACCCCGCAATGGAGTTACTTGACAATTCACAATGGAATGACTTGACGGTATATGCTTGACTAATCTAAAGATACTAATCTCCTCGCGAAGCACTGGTTCTTAAGATTAGAGACTAAAGAAAAACGACAGTTCATTAATGTTTTAATAGTATTAGTGATGGTGTTTGTTAATGACTGTAAGCATTAATGAAAAGAGAAATTCTTATCTAGTTGGGTGATTAAAGATATCTTGTCTTGGCCTTGAGCCTTGCATTCCATGCGAAGGTTATTTTTAATTTATGGAACTAGGTTGTCGTAACATTTTTAATATATATGTTTTTTTATTGGGTTCACATGTTTATTTAAATGCTAAATATGAGTATATGCCTAATTATGTACAATGTTATATATATTTTTTCAGAAACTAGAATATGTCTTCGTTTAGTCCATTCTCCACATTCTAAATTAGAATAAGCTGATGGGTCCAAATTACGTAGAGTGGAAACATAAAATGGACATAGTGCTGACTACGGAAGGGCACAAGTATATGCTTGCAGAGGCATGTCCTCCTATTCCAGTTGAGGGTGCATCTGAGGATGACTCACAGAGATTTAATCACTGGAAGAAGTCAGATGACATGGCCAAGTGTTACATTCTGCCTCCGTGTCAAATGTAATCCAGCATCAGTTTCAAGAGGTAGATCATGCTTCGCTCATGATGGGAATCCTAAAAGAGATGTTTGGGGAGCAGAGTCGTGCTACTAAAGCAGATACGATGAGATCTTTGCTTAGTACAAAGATGGGTGAGGGTACTACAAAGATGGGTTAGGCTAAATGTATCCATAAGCAAGAAGGACTACACTTTAGCTGAATTGATGAATGAGCTGATCGCAGCAGAAAGCATCCTGAGAGGTAAAATCTCAGTAAATTATGCTCATGCTTCAAAATCCAAACCGAAAGGCACATGGAAAAAGAAGTAGGAAAAATTGGCTAGCAACTCTGTTGTTGAAAGGTTTAAAGCTGGAAAGAAGGAGAAAGGCAAATCTGGTAAGAATTGTTATTACTGTGATATGCCAGGGCATTGGAAAAAGAATTGTTTCAAGCACTTTGCTTCCAAAATCAAAGGTAATAAATCTTCTCTTGTGGTGTTTCCTCGGGGAAGACATCCTCGTACTCCTGCAAAAGAGAAACAATAGAACTAGGCAAAGTAAGGTCAAGTTCGTTAGTGTTTAAAAGTGCCTCTTTGTACAAAAGTACAATCATCAGCTGATTTGAAAACATTGCTCGCTTGATCTCACTCACTTTTGCATAAAAATTCTTTTGTTTTCTCTCTGATTTTCTCTCAAGGGTCGAACTTTGATTTTCTTTTTCTCTCTCATTTTTCTTGGCCTCTCTCTGATTTTCACTCTTTTTCTTTTGCTCACTCTCTTTCTTTTGATCACTCTCCTTTTTAATCTCACTTGATCCTCGTATACTTGCTGCGGTGTCAATGGTACAAGAGTGATTGATCGTTGATTAAGTACAAAAGAGTACTTGTTCGTAAAGCCATCATGCTTCACTTGCCTATTGAACTGCCATGAACGCCCTAGCAATAAGTGTCCCGCTTGCATCAGTACTACATCACACAACACTTCATCTTCGTATTTACCGATTCGAAATGCAACTAACACTTGCTTGTTCACCCTTATCTCACCACTATCATTTAGCCATTGCAACTTATACGGTCTAGGGTGCTTTACCATGGGCAATCCCAATTTCTCTACCATAACTGTGCTTGCAACATTAGTACAACTACCACCATTAATAATCACACTACATACCTTGTCTTTAACGTAACACCTAGTGTGAAAGATATTTTCCCGCTGTACTTCATCAACTCCTTTTGCTTGCAAGCTCAATGCTCTCCTCGCCACCAATGTCAATGCGTCAGGTGCTAAATACTCCTCCTCGGAAACATCCTCCAATGGTGGCATGTCGTCGGTGTCGGAATCTTCATCATCGGTCACCAATTCACCATTGGCTTGCAACACCATGACTTGCTTGTTTAGACATTGACTTGCTATGTGGCCCCTGCCTTGACATCTAAAGCACTTAATATCACGATTCCTAGAGGTAGAGGCTTCGGTTTTACCTTGAGGAACGTGGCTGGTGGTCGCGAACTTGGGCTCGGGTTTGGGCGTTTGTGACTTGTCCAATGGCTTGGCATGACTCGATTTCCAAGAGGTAGAACTAGAGTTATGGCCTGCACGTGTCCCACTCCCTCTCTTGAGTTGTTGTTCCACTTTGATAGCCATATGCACCATATCTTCCAATTCTACATAATGCTACATCTCTACCTTATCATGGATCTCCCGGTTTAAGCCAAGTACAACTCTCGGTAGTAGTAACTTGGAATGAACCGCTTTCTCATCACTACTTTCATCTCCTCCCATGTGTCTATAGGGCGTTCTCTATTCCGCCTCCTGTTTATCACAAGCTGATCCCACCAAGTAATAGCATATTCAGAAAATTCAATCACGGCTAATTTTACCTTCTTTGTCTCGGAGTAGCTGTGGCAATCAAATATGAACTCCATCTTCTTCTCCCACTCAAGATATACCTCAGGATCATATCTACCTTGAAAGGACGGAATCTTCATCTTAATACCACCCAAGTTGTTATCTTCTCTAAATCTTCCTCCAAGTCTCCTATAGTTAATAATGGAATCCCGATCTTCTTCTTCATCAAAACCAGACCCATAACGCTCTTCATCCTCCTTCCTTGGTGGAACTCTTTCCCTTCTACGCAAGTTACGACCATTTTGTGGTTGCTCCTCACGTCTATTCTCCATCTGATCTATCCGTTCGTGAACCTGCTCCATCTCCATCTTCATCACACGCCTCATCTCACTCATCATGGCCTCCATAAACACTTTCGGATCAGTCAATTTTGTATCATCTTTGGCAACGCTCTTACCACTATCGTGAGACATGATTGCTACAAAACAAAGGTTAGAAAAAAAAGGACCTCACGAATCACTCCCTTACGTGTTTACACTCAAGAATGTGGATCACTCTCCACTCCTGTTTCACTCAAAATAATATGGCTTTTACCCTCTGATGTTCTCACCACTCTTGCCTTTTTCCACTCGATAATTCTCTTTTAGTTCTTTTGAAACTAAACAAACAACTCAAAATTTCCAGCAACAATTCACGAATAACTAATCAAGGAATCTTAGATTTGAACACAAGGAATATGGAAATTTTCAGATTAGAAGGAATATGGCAGTTTGGAATTTTGGAAGCACAGAATATTGATTTTTTTTTTTTTCCGGACTCCTTTCTGTCTTCTTCTTCGAGTCTCTCTCTTTTCTTTTTTTTTTTTCTCTATTTTTTTGTTTTTTTTTTGATGATCAGCAACTAGCTTTTGAGAATAATGAAATAAGATTTCGAAATAACTAAGAAAAGATAAATGATGTGGACGGCAAAAGAAGAAACAAAGGAATGAAAGATGTTAAAGGATAAGCAAACCTGAACTAGAAACTTGTCTCTGATACCAAATCATGTGAACCCCGCCAAGAATAACGAGACCCAACAACGAAAGGGAACCCAAGATCGTTCTATGGACAGATTCAAATGGAAGACCTCGACCCGTTGTTTATGATAAACAAGAACCTCGGTAAAATGAAGACGCCACAAACGGTGGTGGAAACTCCGTTTGATAAGTCGAGATGAACGCCACGGGAAATCCCGATAAGTTCGAGTAGTTCTTCAAAGAACCAAAGAGAATAAACCTCACAAGTTTATAAATAATCAATGTCTGCGTTTTCCATTGCTTATACACCTATTTATAGGGCTGAACTTTACAAGGAAAAAACCCTAACATAGAAAACCTAATTAAAGCCGAAAATGGTTAAGGAAATAAATCCTTACCTTGCTAAACACACAATCCTTGCCTTGCTAAACACACAAGAGATATAAGGAAATCCTTACCTTGCTAAACACACAATCCTTATCTTGCTAAACACACAAGACATATAAGGCAATAAAGGCTGGGTGCCTAGAGTCATAAAGAAAGGAAATAAATGACAACATAAAATGATAGAAAATGGCACCTAGAATAGCTACGCAATCCAATCCTTCTAGAATAGACCCAAATATTTCTTGCCAATTGAATAGCTATGCAATCCAATCCTTCTAGAATAGACCCAAAATATTTCTTGCCAATTCTTAGCCTTGACCTGATCCTTCTAGAACTTGAATCAAGGTGACGATTCTTTGTTGCCCACGTGGATCATGCTCAATGGGCCTCCACGAATTTGCTTGAGCCTATAACTCTTGAATGAGTCCGTTGAGTACATCCTTGAACTTCTTTGCTCGTCCTCTCTTAACCGGCCCAATTGGTACTAGAATGAGATCCTTCGAAGCGGTGCCTTGATCTCCATCATTAGTTGTATTTGAAACGCTTGGGTTCAATGTCATTCTGGGAATGGATTGCCGAGCAAAGTATGGAGCAAGTATCGACTGTAGAGCGAAGGAAGTTGTATTTCGGCCTCTTGATGCCGAGGAATTCAAGTTCTGCGGTCTCTTGTACGAGCCACTCCGCCGCTTCTCCCCGCGATTCAAGCAAGTTAGTGGGTTAGAGATGGTGCTCCTGCTAATTTGGCTTACGTTATTGCCAAGCGTCTTAGTTCAAGCAAAGTTAGAAGATGTTCTTGTTGTACTTGATTTGCCGGATGTCTTTGCCAAGATTTCGGGATTGGTTGTGTTCACAAATTGAGTTGATGCCAGGAACTCCACCTGTTCACAAGGCTTCGTACCGCATAGCTCTAACAGAACTCAGATAGTTGAAAGAACAGCCTCAAGAACTATTGGCCCGAGGGTTCATCCATCCAAGTGTATCTCCATCGTGAGCGCCTGTATTATCCGTGAAAAAGAGAGATGGTTCTATGCGGATGTGCAAAGACTAATGTGAGCTAAACAAAGTGACTTTCGGGAATAAGTATCCCTTACCCAGCACTGACGATTTATTTGATAACCTCAAGCGTGCTTCTGTATTTTCAAAGATTGACTTGTTATCGGGATATCACCAGCACGTGGTACGAGATGAAGACGGTTCAAAAAGAGCTATACGCACAAGGCATGGCCATTATGAATTTCTGATTATGCCAATTGGGTTAACTAATACACCTTCAGAGTTTTTGGATTTTGTGAACCGTGTATTCCACAAGTATTTGAATCAGTTTGATGTCATTTTCATTCACGACATTCTTATCGATTCGGCTAATCGCCAGGAGCATGAAAAAGTGCGGAAGATGGTTACGGAAGTATGGAGAGAAAAGATGGTTATGCGGTATCTTATACGCATTCACATTGTCTACCTAGTTACAATAGACAATGTGATGGTTCAGAGTCATGCCACCCAAACGACAAACACAACGCAATTGCCGAGAAGAATCAGTGAACTTCAGCCACCCATCGGCTGTACTTCAGCCAACCTCTTCCGCCACAGTTCCCGTACTTTCAACGTCATTCCTGGGCCGATTGCTGCTGGCCATTGCCTTAATGGTATTCAACAACTTGTGGGAGCTCTCAAGCGCACAGATGAGCGAATAGTGAACTATGTGGTCCTCAAGCTTACTGGAGAAGCAGAATAGTGGTGGAGCTCTCAACAATTCAATGATTGGTTCTTCCCGCATGAACAAACAGAGTTATGAGCGAGGGAACTCTTTGTGGTTTGCAATCAAAGATTCGGGGTCGAGTGATATGTCATGTAGTCAAATAGTACACCAAGCTAGTGCACCTAGCCTCAATTGTTGAAAGGAGTGTCAATGATGAATATGCTGATCCGGCACAAAAGAAACGGTCCACACCACCACCGACTTATCCGGCACAGAGGTAAGCGATCGGTTGTTGCTTTGGGGCTGCGATGAAGAGAAATTTTTCACAACCAAATTTGAGTTCAAGGCCTATCTGTAGAACATGTGGAATGTCACAATTTGGTGGGTGTCAAGTCGCAACTGAGGGCTATTTTCAGTGTGGTAAAACTGGCCACCCCGCTAATAACTGTCCGATAACCACCGCTCAAACAAAAGGAACTCCGGGGGCAGGATTTCAGCATAGGCAACCCCGCTCAAGTTCGGATTTACTCTCTCACACCCACAAATACTGAAGATGAATGGAGCAATATTGTCTTTGTCACAGGTATCATTCCTCGTTTTGGTAGTCCGGCTTGCACTTTATTTGATTCAGGTGCAACACATTCCTTCATAGCATCTACATTTGTGACATTATGTAATCTGAACATGAAACCATGAGAACAAGTCGTATGTGTGGCTACAGCTGTTGGCCACACTGTCACTTGTAGAAAGTATGTTGAAGACTGTCCTATTTTTATTAGTTATAAAACATTGCCAGCTAGGTTAGTTGTATTTGAAACGCTTGTGTTCAATGTCATTTTGGGAATGGATTGGCGAGCAAAGTATGGTGCAAGTATCGACTGCAGAGCGAAGGAAGTTGTATTTCGGCCTATTGATGCTGACGAATTCAAGTTCTGTGGGTCTCTTGTACGAGCCATTCCGCCGCTTCTCTCTGCGATTCAAGCAAGTTAGTGGGGTTAGAGATGGTGCTCCTGCTAATTTGGATTATGTTATTGCCAAGCCTCTTAGTTGTAGCAAAGTTCAAAGATGATCTTGTTGTACTTGATTTGCCGGATGTCTTTGCCAAGATTTCGGGTTTGGTTGTGTTCACAAATTGAGTTGATGCCAGGAACTCCACCTATTCACAAGGCTTCGTACCGAATGGCTCCAACAGAACTGAGATAGTTGAAAGAACAGCCTCAAGAACTATTGGCCCGAGGGTTCATCCATCCAAATGTATCTCCATCGTGAGCGCTTGTATTATCTGTGAAAAAGAAAGATGGTTCTATGCGGATGTGCAAGGACTAACGTGAGCCAAACAAAGTGACTTTCGGGAATAAGTATCACTTACCAAGGACTGATGATTTATTTGATAACCTCAAGGGTGCTTCTGTATTTTAAAAGATTGACTTGTTATCGGAATATTTCCCAAACGTGGTACGAGATGAAGACGTTTCAAAAATAGCTATACGCACACGGTATCGCCTTTATATATTTCTGATTATGCCATTTGGGTTAACTAATACACCTTCAGAGTTTTTGGATTTTGTGAACCGTGTATTCCACAAGTATTTGAATCAGTTTGTTGTCGTTTTCATTGACGACATTCTTATCCATTCGGCTAATCCCCAGGAGCATGAAGAAGTGCGGAAGACGGTTACGGAAGTATGGAGAGAAAAGATGGTTATGCGGTATCTTATACGCATTCACATTCTCTACCTAGTTAAAATAGACAATGTAATGGTGCAGAGTCATGCCACCCAAAGGACAAACACAACGCAATTGCCAAGTAGAATCGGTGAACCGCGAGGCTATGGATGAAAATGCTCCTCCACCTCTTCTTTCGCCTCCCGCGACGCCGAGTGTAGCTGAACTTGTGGCACAGACAAATGAACTGATAGCCACCGTATTAGCTTGCCTTCCCCCACAAAATGAGCAATAGGAACCTCAAGAACATTGGGAAACCATCGGCTGTACTTCAGCCAACCTCTACAGCCACAGTTCCCGTACTTTCAACGTTATTCCTGGGCCGATTGCTGCTGGCCATTCCCTTAATGGTATTCGACGACTTGTGGGAGCTCTCAATCGCACAGATGAGCGAATAGTGAACTATGTGGTCCTCAAGCTTACTGGAGAAGCAGAATAGTGGTGGATGTCTAAACAAGCCACCCTGATTTTAGAGTTGGGTGAACACATCCCAATCACATGGGAACGATTCAACCAACAATTCAATGATTGGTTCTTCCCGCATGAACAAACAGAGTTACGAGCGACAGAACTCTTAGAGTTGACGCAAGGAGATATGAATGTAGAACAATGCTCTAATAAGTTCACTGAGCTGTTAAGGTATGCGCCTAAAATAGTGCCGAACGATGAAACAAAAGCGCAAAGGTTCCTTTGTGGTTTGCTATGAAAGATTCGGGGTCGAGTGATATGTCATGTAGTCAAATAGTACACAAAGCTAGTGCACCTAGCCTCAATTGCTGAAAGGAGTGTCAATGATGAATATGCTGATGCGGCACAAAAGAAACGGTCCACACCTCCACTGACTTATCCGGCACAGAGGTAAGAGATCGGTGGTTGCTTTGGGGCTGCGATGAAGAGAAATTTTTCACAACCAAATTTGAGTTCAAGGCCTATCTGTAGAACATGTGGAATGTCACAATTTGGTGGGTGTCAAGTCACAACTAGGGGCTATTTTCAGTGTGGTAAAACTGGCCACCCTGCCAATAACTGTCCGATAACCCCCGGTCAAACAAAAGGAACTCAGGGGGCAGGATTTCAGCATAGGCAACCCCGCTCAAGTTCGGGTTTACTCTCTCACACCCACAAATACTGAAGATGAAAGGGGCAATATTGACTTTGTCACAGGTATCATTCCTCGTTTTGGTAGTCCGGCTTGCACTTTATTGATTCAGGTGCAACACATTCCTTCATAGCATCTACATTTGTGACATTATGTAATCTGAACATGAAACGGTCCGCACCTCAACCGACTTATCCGGCAAAGAGGTAAGCGATCGGTAGTTGTTGTGGGGCTGTGATGAAGAGAAATTTTTCACAATCAAATTCGAGTTCAAGGCCTATCTGTACAACATGTGGGAAGTCACACTTTGGTGGGTGTCAAGTCGCAACTGGGGGCAATTTCAGTGTGGCAAAACTGGCCACTCTACCAATAATTGCCAATAACCACCGCTCAAACACAAAGAACTCGGGGGGCAGGATTTCAGGGTAGGCAACCCGCTCAAGTTCTGGTTTACTCTCTCATACCCGGAAATACTGAAGCTGAAAGGGGCAATATTGACTTTGTCATAGGTATCATTCCTCGTTTGGGTAGCCTGGCTTGCACTTTATTTGATTCAGGTGCAACACATTCCTTCATATCATCTACATTTGTGACATTATGTAATATGAACATGAAACCATGAGAACAAGTCGTATGTGTGGTGATGCAAACCAAGGAGCTGGACATGCTGATCATACACATGGGAATGGAGCTGAATTTGCACAAGACCGTTTGTCACTTCCTAGTGCCCCCAATTACAAGACTTAGAGCTAAACGTTTCAATGAAGCACTAAATGGACTAATCCAAGAGAAGTGGCTGATTCTAAAATGGATGCAAACCAAGGAGCTAGACATGCTGATCATACACATGGGAATGGAGCTGGATTTGCACAAGACCATTTGTCACTTCCTAGTGGCCCAATTACAAGGCTTAGAGCTAAACGTTTCAAGGAAGCACTAAATGGACTAATCCAAGAGAAGTGGGCTGATTCTAAAAAGACCAAGATGGGCTCAAATAATAATCAAGGCTTAGTCCATGTCATCAAAGCAATTGCAGAGGCCATTTAGCATGCAAAAACGTGACCAGCATGGTTTGACCATTAAAGGGTATGAATTGTTGAGTTTCAAGGATATTAAATAAGGGAATGTACTTGGTCTTGGCTGGTTATATTAAAAACATTGAATTTAGTCTTTAGTCATTATTGGCTGCCTCTAGGAGTCCAAAAGACCTAAAAACCCTAGGGACTTGTTTATGTTGATGTTTGTGTTGCTTTTAAAAGCTATAGTTATGAATTTGCCTATTCTTGAGGGTTGTTCCAAGTATATATAGGGGCATTACGAATTTAACGGTCTTTCCTTAAGTGCAACCAAACCCAATCTCCTGGTTCAAACACTACCTTCTTGCGTCCCTTGTTGGCTTGATGGACATATTGTTCAGTCCTCCTTTCAATGTTCAGCCGTGCCTTTTCATGAATCATCTTTGCAAATTCTGCTTTCTTTTTGCCATCTAAGTTGACACGTTCACTCAAAGGTAAAGGAGTTAAATCCAAAGGTGACAATGGGTTAAAGCCATAAACAATTTCAAATGGTGAAAACTTAGTTGCAGAATGTATACTTCTATTGTAAGCAAATTCAACATGTGGCAAACAATCTTCCCATGTCTTCAAGTTCTTTTTAGTGATAGCACGCAACAAAGAAGACAAAGTTCTATTTACTACTTCAATTTGACCATCCGTTTGTGGATGACAAGCAGTAGAAATGGGATAACGATACTTTACCGTTATGTTGTTGATGGCTCGGCAGTCAACACACATCCTCCATGTTCCATCCTTCTTAGGAACTAATAGCACCGGAATCGCACAAGGACTCATGCTTTCACGCACATGCCCCTTCTCCAATAATTCACCTACTTGCCTCTGAAGTTCCTTGGTCTCCTCGGGATTGCTCCTATAAGCAGGTCGGTTTGGAATTGATGCACCAGGTATGAAATCAATTTGATGTTCAATCCCTCGGATTGGAGGTAAGCCATAAGGTACCTCTTCGGGAAGGACATCTTCAAACTCCTGCAAAAGAGAAACAATATCGCTCGGCAAAGCACCGACGAGATCATTAGTACATAAAAGAGCCTCCTTGTACATGAGTACAATAAGGGGCTGATGTGAAAATAATGCTCTTTTGATCTCACTTTTTTTTGCAATGTAATTGAATTTTTCCTCTCTTGCTCTCACTATGGCTGAAATCCTCTCTCTTTCTTTTTCACTCTGATCAATGTTTTTGTCTCTCTTTTTTTTTTAAAACTCTTTTTTCTCAATTTCAGCCTTCCTTTCTTTTTCTTTCTTTTTTTCATTTGATCTTTGTAACTTTAGTTGGTCCTCCATGACCTGTTTTGGAGTTAATGGCACAAGAGTAATAGGTTGCCCTTTAAGAGTGAAAGAACACCTATTTGTGAATCCATCATGCGTAACCCTTCGATCATACTGCCATGGTCTTCCCAACAATAAATGGCATGCATGCATAGGAACCACATCACAAAGCACCTCATCCTCATATTTGCCAATGGATAATGCCACCAACACTTGCCGTGTCACCTTGATTTCGCCACATTCATTCAGCCACTGAAGCCGGTAAGGGTGAGGATGTTTCAAGGTTGTTAAGGCCAATTTCTCCACCAAATAAGTGCTGGCTACGTTTGTGGAACTCCCTCCATCGATAATGACACTGCAAACTTTGTTATTTACAAAGCACCGAGTATGAAACAAGTTCTCCCTTTGGTTACTTTCTTCCTCCTTAACCTGCACATTGAGAACTCGCCTTANTTCAAATTTTGGCTTATTTTGTAGCTGCTCATCCCTTTTGGAGCTGTCTTCCACAGGCTGGTGGTAGCCATAGGTTGTCCCCTCCTAGCCAATCCCTTCCGTTTGAGTTGTTCCTCCACCTTTATGGCTTGATGCACCATATCCGTCAACTCAACATAGTGCTGCAACTCGATTATATCCGCAATCTCACGATTTAAACCATGCAAAAACCTAGCCATGGTGGCTTCTCGGTCCTCTTCTACATTAGCCCGGATCATAGCTACCTCCATCTCCTTATAATACTCATCCACACTCTTGGAACCTTGAATTAACCTCTGCAACTTTTGATACAATCCCCTATAATAGTGGCTGGGTACAAAAACGCTTTCTCATAAGAATTTTCATCTCCTCCCAAGTGTCCACGGGGGGTTCTCTATTCCTCCTCTTATTAATCAGTAGTTGATCCCACCAAACAATGGCATAATCGGTGAATTCAATTGCAGCCAACTTAACCTTCTTCATCTCCGAGTAATTGTGACAATCAAACACCATCTCCATTTTAGTTTCCCACTCCAAATAAGCTTCAGGATCATTTTTACCTTGAAAAGATGGGATTTTAATCTTTATATTTCCTAAATCATTATCCCTCCTAGGCCTACCCATCCTAGCTTCTCTATTCCCGTACCCTACTTATGACAAAGAGCTTTACCTATGGACTAGGAAATTTTGATGATCCACACCGATCATGATCCATTGAAGCATCTCAAGGGTCAAGGTAAGTTGAATAAAAGGCATGCTCGTTGGATGGAATACATTGAGAAATTTCCATATGTCATCCGTTACAAGCAAGGTAAGGAGAACATTGTTGCTGATGCTTTATCCCGAAGGTATGTACTTCTTACTTCTATGAGTGCTAAAATGCTTGGGTTTGAATATGTGAAAGACCTGTATGCCAATGACGCTGACTTTTCCTAATGTGTACATGGCAGTGATAAGCGGCGATTTGGTAAGTTTTACAAGCATGATGGTTACTTGTTTAAAGAAATGCAAACTTTGTGTGCCAAGTTGTTCTATGCGTGGAGTTATTGGTGCGTGAGGCACATGGTGGGGATTAATGGGGAGCTTTTGGTGTCAAGAAAACTTTAGATATTTTGCATGAGCATTTCTTTTGGCCTAAGATGATGCGAGATGTCAATCGCATTTGTAGCAGGTGCATTACATGTAGAAAGGCCAAATCTAAAGTTTTGCCACATGGGTTGTATACACCCTTACCCGTCCCTAGTGAGCCATGGGTCGACATATCTATGGACTTTGTTTTGGGGTTGCCTAGGACAAAAAGGGGTAGCGATTCTATTTTTGTGGTTGTGGATAGATTTAGTAAGATGGCACATTTCATTCCATGCCATAAAACAGATGATGCCACAAACATAGCTGACTTGTTTTTCAGGGAGATAGTGCGACTCCATGGTGTGCCCAGGAGTATTGTTTCTGATAGGGACGTTAAATTCCTTAGCTACTTTTGGAAGGTGTTGTGGGGGAAATTGGGTACTAAGCTCTTATTTTCTACTACTTGTCATCCGCAGACTGATGGTCAGACTGAAGTGGTTAATAGGACTTTAACTCAGCTTTTACGCACTGTTGTTCATAAGAATTTAAAAACTTGGGAGGATTGTTTGCATATAATAGGACCATGCATACTACTACTTCATATTCTCCTTTTGAAATTGTTTATGGATTTAATCCGCTTACTCCGTTAGATTTGATGCTTTTACCTGTTGATGGCAGGAGTAGCTTAGATGGCCAAAAGAAGGCGGAGTTGGTGAAGTCACTTCATGAGAGGGTATGGCTTCAAATTTACCCACAAGAATGACAGGGTCGCTTCCCAAGCCAATAAAGGGCGAAGCATGTCATCTTTGAACCAGGAGATTGGGTTTGGGTTCATATGCGCAAAGAAAGATTCCCAGCCCATAGGAAGACTAAGTTGCATCCCCGGGAGGAGATGGACCTTTCCAAATTCTTGAGAAAATTAATGACAATGCATATAAAGTGATCTTCCAGGTGAGTATAATGTTTCTGCTACCTTCAATGTTTCTGATCTTTCTCCCTTTGATGTAGGTGAAGATTCGAGTCGAATCCTTTTGAGGAGAGGGGGAATGATGGGACCAAGGTGGCCTACTCTTAAAGATCCTTTGCAAATTCCAGATGGGCCAATTACAAGACCAAGAGCCAAGAAGCAGGGGAAGCAATGCAAGGATTAGTGCAATCCACTTGGGATGAAGCTAGTAAGAGCCCAACACTCAAGATGGGTTGAAAGAAAGAAACCAGTCTTGATCCACTTGATCCAAGCTGTGGAAAACTTGACTTAAAAATAGGGCCTATTGTTATTAAAGGCTTTATTTTATTAGTTTAGAATAAATGGGCTTGAGAATGTTTGGCCCATATATTTCTTATGTTTTATTAATTAGGGTTTCAAAAGAACATTAATTGTTCCACTTGAGGGTATTTTGGGAAAGGGGCCTTATTTTGGCCTAGGGTTATTTTTGTAGGGAGTATTTAAACATCTTATAGCCACCATATAAGAGATAGACATTATTTTGAATTTTAATTGTGAGTTGAGTTTTCTCCTCTTGTTCTTGATTGAACTTTTGAACTTATCAAAGGTAAATCACAACCTTTGTGGCGTTCTTCCTCGTAATTTGGGTTCTTGAGACGGGATTTCAACGGGTCTAGATTTTAATATAATCTAGGTTCTTGAAACGAGTTTTCAACGGGTCTAAATTCTCCATTCATAGACTTGAGTTTGGCTTTCTTGGGTGAACTTTCAAATTGATTGTGGGTTCAACGGATTTCTATTCCTGCGGGTTCATATCACAGAACCTCCAATGTATTGAGCAAAGCTACATAGATAGACAATGCTCCCTCACTAGTGTTCCCTTAGCCATCTTTGTACTAAGCAAAGATCTCATCGTATCTGCCTTAGCAGCACGACTCTACTCCCCAAACATCTCTTTCAGGATTCCCATCATGAGCGAAGCATGATCTACCTCTTGAAGTTGATGCTGGATTACATTTGACACAGAAGCCAGAATGTAACACTTGGCCATCTCATCTGACTTCTTCCAACAATTAAATCGTTGTGAGTCATCCTCAGATGCACCTTCAGCTGGAATAGGAGGACATGCCTCTGCAAGCACATACTTGTGCCCTTCCGCAATCAGCACTATGCCCATATTACGTTTCCAGTCCATGTAATTTGGACCCGTCAGCTTATTCTAATTTAGTATGGTGGAGAATGGACTAAACGAAGACATTTTTTAGTTTCTGAAAAAATATATATAACATTGTACATAATCAGGCATATACTCATATTCAGCATTTTAAATAAACATGTGAACCCAAGGAAAAACATATATATTAGAATGCTATGACAACCTAGTTCTGTAAATCAAAAATACCCTCCGCATGGAAGCAAGGCTCAAAGCCAAGACAAGATATCTTTGATCACCCAACTAGATAAGAATTTCTCTTTTCATTAATTCTTACAGTCATTAACAAAGACCATCATTAATACTATTAAGCTATTAATGAACTACCGTTTTCCTTTAGTCTCTAATTTTAAGAACTATAGCCTCGCATAGAGATTAGTATTTTAGATTAGTCAAGTGTAAACCGTCAAGTCGTTCTATTGTGAATGTCAAGTAACTCCACCGCGGGGTGGTCGTTCTTGATGCATAAAACACAACTTCCCTATCCAATTAATTCTGAAATCTACCTGTAATCTATAAAACAAAATATCCTCTGCATGGAAGCAAGGCTCAAGGCCAAGACGAGATATTTTGCCTCCTTCTTACTTTATAGACTTATGATGAAGACCGTGAGATTCCTCTTATGGTTTCTCTCTCCCAATTGATAATTTAAAACTTATGGGTTTTCATAACAATTGCCCTTTTCTTTGCAATTGCGACTTTGCCACTATGTTTTTTAAAAAAAATCATCCTAATAGAATTAGGAATATTAACCCCTATCCATCCTTTTTCTTATGTGTTTCGATGAATAAATTCTAGTCCGCGTAGTTTGAGTCTTTGAAATTTATCCATCTAATTTTGGGATAACCCACAACACCAAGAAAAATATTATTAAGGAAAAACTGGTTATACCGGCAAACTCTAACTATGAATAAAATTCATGAATGATGTTTCCTTAATTATATGCATAGCATATATTCATGTATAATGATTTGATCGTCATACAAAAACCCATGAGCAAATTTTCCAGGGAAATAATTTCTCAAACACAATTTCGCACTACACCTATCTTTCAGAATTTTTGAAATTTCAAATCCGTCGACGAATTTTAAAACGATCATAACTATTTTGATATAACTCGAAACGAAGATCCGTTTTGACCATTGCGTCAACCACGATTTTTACTTACAAATATTTTTAGGACAAGCCCAGAAATATTTATTTAAATTTTAATCATCCAGACCTTGCTGTAAAACAGCAGCAGAACTGCTTGTAATGCAAATTGAATTAAAATAGCAAACAACATCCAAACAACATGAAATTTTGTAGGTAGGATCCTAACATGTTATAGAACATGATCTAGGTCTAAAAAAAAAAATTAGTTCTTGGAGACATCCAGAAAAAATTCCGAAATTGAGCCAAACAGAAAACAAAAACTGTTTTAAAAAACTTATTCTTACACATGCATTCTATAAAGCTCGCTCTTATACCAATTGTTGGGAATCGTACCATATCAAAACATAATTTAGTGCAGCGGAAAATAAACTATTCTCTATCCAAGATCGAACTTTAAGAACTACATGCAAAGAACTAGGCTATTAAAATAAATAAGTAATAAAATACTTACTTGAATACTAGGGTCATTCCTTGGTTATATGAGCAGTTGATCCTTACTCCTTGCAGAAAAATTCTGACCTTCAAATCTTCTTACCAATGACTAGAAATAACCAAGAGTGTTAACTTAAATTGCTCTACAAAATTTAAACTATGTTCTTCGAGTTGTTAGCTCACAAGAACTTGGTGTTGGTGTATTTTTCTAAGAGCCACAAGCACATCTATTTATATCCTTGAAAACACAAGAAGCTTTATAAAATAATCAATGTGGGGACAAGGAGAAGAGTGATGGACAGCTAGGATGAGAATCCTAGCCTCCATCACTTAAGGAGGTGGGCGGCCCCTTCTTCCTTAAGTTGACGCATGGGGCCAGGGATTATCTCCCTGGCCCATGCGTCACCTCCTAATGCATGGTCTTGGATTTTATTCCAAGCTCATGCTCCCACTTATCTCTTTGCACAGTTTTTCCTTTAGGCCCAAATTTTAATTTAATTAAAACAACCTGCTTAAATAATAAGCCAATATTTTAATAAATTAAAATACATTGCTTGATAAATAAATGAAAGCCTATCATGGTTAATTTACAATAACTTGGTGAGAGACCTAAAAAAAAAAAAATCTGGCTCAAATAGTCACTGACAAATCCCTATCGCTATTTAATTACAATTGATGGCACTATACAATTGTAACTGCACTCCAAAATTTATTCTTGATATAAATCAGTACCGTTCCTTTTAACTTACTTATAGATAAGTATGATTCCTACATGAAATATTCCGCAGCAAGATTAGGACTAAGATATTGTCGCACTAAATTCTCTACCTCTTAATCCTTTATTTCCAGATTTACCCTTTGTCATTCTCCAACTGTCACAAGTCAAAAATATATTTTAAATCTCAACCAAAATGCTCTAATCAGAGACTGAGAATGAACTCCTTTGAAATCTTAGTCAAGGAGAAATTTCATATCCTTTTTGTTTATCCAAAAGAGCTTGGATTCCTTATTGAGCAAAGCTTCCCTCACAATGTTTCATGTGATCACCTAATGCACAAAGATGTTGTCCAACGATTAAGGTCTCACTCCCCAATACATCAAAGTGACCAACACTTACACATATGAGTCTGCTTCCCTTTAGGATTTAGAATCATTGGTTACAAGTAGTCTGAGAGTTATTGTCTTTCTGAGGATAGTTCTTTAATGGAAAGACAACTCCCAGTCCGTTCAGCATACCACCTTATACACCCACTACATTAACCTGAAGAATCCTCTTCGCCTGATTAAGGTAAATCGCTTTAGTTGACGTGTAACAATCTTAGCAAATGAAATGCTCCATTCCATTTATTGACATGAACAATAAACCGTACAGAATATAAGGGTTATGGTCTATGACCTTGTGTGACAAAAACCATTGCTCACACCCATAGTCCATATTCAATGTATTCTCCGGACCCTTTGTATAGGAATTGATTCAATGAAATCATATAAAGATTATATGCTTATATGTCACAAATATATTTAATCAGTAAATAAAACTTTATTTATAACAAAACTATAATGTCAATTGTCTCATAAATTGGGATTCAAGGAATAATCCCCAACATTAGAGAGTGACATAATCTTGGCAATCTAACACTTTGGTTTTGATGCATGAAATATGTCGTATATATAAATTTAGTCATATGTTAATGATATGGTTTACCCGAGATGCTACCCCCTCTCAGTAGGGTGTGCGCGTCCCAAAGACTTCTGGTATAATTTCGGTGCCCTGGACATTGTTGTAATACCCTAAAATATTTAAAAAAAGATTTTTCAAAATATTTGTCAAAAGGTTTTGATTAAAAACACTCACCCATTTTTATAAGGCATTAAAATAATATTTTAATTCAGAAAAGGCAACCATCAAACATTCGATGAGCACCTTTAAATGTTAAATGGGCACCTTCACACGTTCGATGATGGATAGTACAGTCACGTTCTCTGCAAACCTGTGCATACACAGAATAAGTGTTAGTACGAATATCAAACGTTCGGTACTTTTATGAAATGTTCGATATGCTTTTATCAAACGTTCGATATCTTCATCAAACGTTTGATGAGAAACCCTAGAATCTCTGATATAAATAGATCAAACGTTCGATCATGTCCCAAAATGAATTTTACGTAGGGGACCAACAACTCACCCCATCTCCCTATAAAATATACCATATCCTCATGAGAAACCCATTCTTGCTAGACTAAAACTTTCAGAAATCACTTGTGAAAGGTTTAAGGAGGATTTTTAAGGGAATGTTCTCAATTGAAGGAGATTATTTTCTCCAAGGGTAATCTTCAAATCCATACTCTTACTTATATTGTATTTTATTATTTTACATAAGCTATAGCTATGTTTATGTTTTCAAACTATGTCATGATGATTTAAAGGTTTTTATGTTAACTCTCCAAAAGATTTTAATAAAATGGATGACCTTGTGTTTTATCTCTTAAAATATATGTTTTCCTTGTTTCATGTGATCACTCAGTGCACGGAGATGTTGTCCAACATTTAAGGTCTCACTCCCTAATGCATCAAAGTAATCGACACTTACACATTTAAGTCTGCTTCCCCTCAAGATTTAGAATCATTGGTTACAAGTAGTCTGAGAGTTATTGTCTTTCCGAGGATAGTACTTTAGTGGAAAGACAACTCCTAGTCCGTTCAGTGTATACCACCTTGGACACCCACTACATCAACCCAAAGAATCCTCTTCACCTGATTAAGGTAAATCACTTTCAATTGATGTGTAACAGTCTTAGCAAATGAAATGCTCAATTCCATTATTGACTGCGAACAATAAACCTTACAGAATATAAGGGTTATGGTCTATGACTTTGTGTGACAAAGATCATTGCTCACACCCATAGTTCATATTCAATGTATTCTCTGAACCCTTTGTATGAAGATTTATTCAATGAAATCATACAAAGATTACATGCTTATATGTCACAAATATATTTAATCAGTGAATAAAACTTTATTCATAACAAAACTATAATGTCAATCGTTTCACAAATTAGGATTCAGGGCATAATCCCCAACAATAAAGTATATTTAACCATTTTTTTTTAATAAGTCTTAACCCTTTTTTTAATGACAAGAATCTTGTGCTTAAAAACATGGAAAAAATACTGAAGAACTAGCTTGACTGTTATCAAATTATTCTCAATAATTTAAAACACATCAAATTATTCGTTAAGGTATATATAATTATCAAATTAGTCCTCTCTCGTTCAACTCTTGCAAATTCATCATTGTGTTTGTAAGAGTTGGACGGAGAAAAGACCATGAGGTTGAAAAAGAATCATTTCTCTTCATGTTATTAGTTCAACAAATCCATTAAATAAAGCCATTCTTTTTTAAAAAATAATAATAATAATAAGTAAAGGTACTCTTTTCATGGCCAGGCTAAAAGGATGCGCATATTCAACACCAATAATTGAGTAATGATACATGTCATCTCATACATTTCTTGTGTCTCTCAAAATTGATATGACTTTTAAAATCACCATTAGATTTGTAATAGATCACTATTAAATTTTGATCCATTAATAATTTTAAAACATAGGAATACAAAAAAGACATGAGATGACATGTATTATTACTCCCAGTAATTGCATGGTGCTCCTAGACCCACCTTCGATTAAAGTGTTAACACACGCTCGATCATTATT
The DNA here is from genome assembly GCA_900184695.1 of Betula pendula. Taxonomy (NCBI): domain Eukaryota; kingdom Viridiplantae; phylum Streptophyta; class Magnoliopsida; order Fagales; family Betulaceae; genus Betula; species Betula pendula. The sequence continues at coordinate 178,712 of FXXK01001189.1, read as the reverse complement.
AACCAATGTACCTCCAAAACAGAAAAACGAAGAGAAACTACCAAGTCCATACTTATATGTCCTACGAACGAGATTTTTTGGACACATAGTAAGCAATCAATAAATTCTAACTAAAGAATTACCTTTTTAAAATAATAATAATAATAATTTTAGTTACTTATGTTTTAAAAGAATTTATTTGTTGCTATCTATTTTCATTTTTTATTTAAAATATTTTTTCTTTATCCACTCTCACTATTTTTAAAGAAAGAGAATAAGATTAATTTTTTTTTTTGTTTTTTTTTTAAAAAAAAATACTTCTTAGGGGAAAATATCTTTTACCCCCCTGAAGTATCCAGCCATTGGCATTTTAGCTTCCAATATTCAAAAAGTGACGGTCAACCCCCCTAATCTATCACATATTTGCAAATAAGACCCTCCGTTCATTTTTTTTCTGTTATTTTGGACGGAAATCAAGTCACGTTCGTGGCACGTGACTTTTTTCTACCTAAACGTTCGAAAATGCCTTCGGAGCAAAAGTTTTTCAATCTTCAGATCTTCTTCTTGATGGCTGAATATAACTATGAGTGTGGACTCACAACTAGAAACACAACAGTTAAAATTCTCTAGAATATTTTTCTCGTAGCTCTCAACTCTTTGTTGTAGTAATTGTGTGTCTAATGTTTCTTATGACCCTCTATTTATAGATTTAAGTTTACTTGAAAAGAAGGTGGAGAAAATTATAAAATCCAATTATGGTATCGAATTGGAAAATAGAATTAAAACAAATCCTAAGAAAAAATGATTTCAAGCCACTAGAAGATTTCTCCTCTAGTGGTCATCGTCCATGGGGGGGAGAATACTCTCCCCCTTGGCCAACTATGGGCTAGGGTTAATCCCTAACTCTTGTCCCTCTTAGACTTAGCTTAGACCTCTTGTTTTCACTTCTTTGGCCCAATGCTCCTTTCCTTTTGGACCAAACCTAAGAATTAATTTATTTGGTCCAAACTTCTTCATACAAGGCTCTTAGAAATAAATTCTTTTAACCCAAGTTTTTAATAAAAATAAAATAAGCTTAAATAAAATTCAAAGCCCAATTTTAATTAAATAAAAACAACCAAAATAAATAAATCCTTAATAAAATAACTGAGGAACATATTTATTTTAGTCAATTTACATCAGCTCAAGAAGGGACCTGAAGAAAAATAGAATTAGTTATTTTAGTCCTTTGTGAAATCTTGCCACTTAATGACTCATCACACCTAACTAAAAAATCACAGATAATTCCACTAAACATATATGATTGCACTCTAATTCATATTTTGATAATATATAATGAATCCTTCGTGACATATTTATTGAACATAATACCCATTCATGGAACTTACTCTATAGTTAAAACAAAGATGATTAACTGTCATTTTCTTCACGACATCTTTTTCCTTAAGTCACCGGATTCGAACTTTATGTTTTATCTCATTGTACCTTATAAGATTCCTCTCACCCTTGTACATCTGTTTCAAGTAAATTCCACCGAAACCTACTCAGGTCTGAGATACAAAATAAAACATTTTTATCAATCCTAAAACAAAGAGAATGTTCCTTATCTCTTTGTTTAACCAACAAATGATTTGGATTCCTTCTCAAAGAGAGATATTCCACAATGCTTCATGTCAATCACCCGATGTATAAAGATGTTGCCCAAGAAAATTAGTCTCACTCCACAATACATCAAAGTGATGTTCACTCAGACATCTGGTTTATTAACTTCTCAAAATTAAGAGTAATGGTTATAAGTTGTCATGCACATTCATTTATTCTTTCTGACAGTTATTAGAAAGAACAATGACTCACGTGGTCATGTTCAGTACATAGCTCTGTACATGTATCCCACCTTACTATTACATCATCATGTCAACCTGAAGTCTATCCCCGCTTCACTGGATCAAAATAGATCACCAAAGTTGACCATAATATAATCTAAGGTAGAAGGCCCAATTTCACGTTATGATTATAAATTAAAAACACTTTATAAGTTACAAGAATCCTTTGACTATGATCTTCATGTGTACTAAAAATATTTTACTCACACAGTAGTCAAATAAAATGTAACCTAAGGACCTTTACATCCATATATCTGGTGAATATTCAAAACACATATATGCTATGCAAAACATTAATGGATATACTCAATGTTCTATAACTAATCAGGGAATAATCAATCAATACTCTTTACAACAAATATAATCCTATAATCAATTGGAGTTTTGAACACTAGTTCCAATATTATTAAGTTCGTGTTCAACAAGTTTACTAAGCACCATAACAACTAGCTATACATTTTTTTTGGCTAAAACAGATTTTTTATTTTATTTTTTATTATTATTATTATTATTATTTTATATGATGGATAACCCTTCTAAAGTAGGGTCATATAAGTATGGCAGTTTCCTCCACACGTATCAAGTAAAACTCCGACTTGGTTAATATGAAGATAAAAATTTAACTATGTGGTACAGCTCTTTTGCAAAAAAAAAAAAAAAAGCCCTTATAGAGATATATACACCGTATAAAAAAAAGAAAAAAGAAAAAAAGTATTTCTTATTGACAAAACTCACGTGCTAATGTGTTCTTAAATTGGTTTCTAACAGGCAACTCCAGTACGAAAATGCATGCCAAGTTATGGTCATATTCAGTTTTTTTTTGTGCAAGTAAAAACTCCACAGGAGACTCTGCAACTAGCAAGGACATGATCCTCTGCAACTTACTTTCTGAAACTACAAGAACAAGAGGACAACGACAAAAGTTGATGACGCGCTCTTCGGTGGATGTGAAGTGTACTCTCCTGCTGGGGAATGAGACATCTTGGCCTAGCTCGGCTGATGTTTCCATCCTCTGTTTGATTCCCTTTCCTCCATGGACCATTGCTTTTATAATGCAAAGCGATCAACACGAACTGAAACTCATCAAACAGAGCATCAACCAAAGCGATGAGAGGGACAGGGACGTTTCTGTCAGTGCTGTGCTGGGTGCTGCTGCTGACGACGTCGTTTGCTGCCAACTTGACGTACGACCACAGAGCTTTGGTGATCGACGGCAAGCGCCGGGTCTTGATCTCCGGCTCCATTCATTACCCTCGCAGCACTCCCGAGGTGCCACGTGTTATTGGGACTCTCGCTCTCTCTGAAGCACGCTCTCTGTTTTTTGTTATTAATTTGGTTAATGTTGTTGCAGATGTGGTCGGATTTGGTTCAAAAATCCAAGGATGGAGGATTGGATGTGATCGAGACCTACGTTTTCTGGAACTTGCACGAACCAGTTCGAAACCAGGTTTCTTATCTTCTTTTTTTTTCTTTTTTTTTCTTTTGTTTTTGTTGGTGGGAGAAAATGTGGAAGAATTACAGAACTCAAACTCTTGAGCTAACTATATACAAACAGAAGATGCTACTCAGCTGGGTCTAATTAATGTAGAGTTTTCTATATTCAAGGGAAAAATAAAAAAAAATAAAAAAAATTATTTTATCATATTAGGCTTTCCTCTGTTTTCTCAGCAACCAGGTGAACATTACTCTAATTCTTGATTTTCTAGCGATTGGTTTCTTGATTTTGTACTGACCCATTTGACATATCTACAGTATGACTTCGAGGGAAGGAAGGATTTGGTGAAATTTGTGAAGACTGTTGCGGATGCTGGTCTTTATGTCCATCTTCGTATTGGTCCCTATGCATGCGCCGAATGGAACTATGGGTAAAATAGAAGCTAGTTAATTGTTGACTTTGCCTTTTCCCCCTTTCTTTTCTTTTCTCTTCTAAAATTTTTCCTTTATGATCACGTGTGTTTCAATTTGTGAACAGTGGTTTTCCTCTATGGTTGCATTTTATACCCGGAATTCAGTTTCGAACTGATAATGAGCCGTTCAAGGTTTTCAAATTTTCCCTCAATTCTAGTAATGTGCTGTTATTTTGGTATTTTTCTCAAGTTTATTCATTGATTGTCAAACACTATGTTTCAGGCAGAAATGAAGCGATTCACGGCCAAGATTGTGGACATGATGAAGCAGGAGAAACTTTACGCCTCACAGGGTGGACCTATCATTTTATCTCAGGTAAAGTTTCCAAATATTTTACTCAATTGTGCTTGCGCACTAGCACAATAGTTTGTTTGACAATGCGTTTTAGAAGAAGTCTTTTGCCTTTTGGTTGTGAGGTAGCATAAAGGTGAAGGTAATTTTGAGTATTTTGTATGTACTTTGTGTTTTGAATTATTTTTTATCACTTTTGCTTTTTGGCTAAAAAGCAAAAGGCAACCTTAAAAGGCATTGCCAAACCAGCCCTTAATGTGTCGTAGAGGATCCCAAATTGAACTTTTGGTTGTTGAAGGTTAGTATGGGGCGATGATGGTTATTCTTTTTTATGCTAGATCGAAAATGAGTATGGAAACGTTGATTCAGCATATGGGCCTGCCGCCAAATCCTACATCATTTGGGCAGCATCCATGGCTACATCTTTGGATACAGGGGTGCCCTGGGTCATGTGCAAGCAAGTAGATGCTCCTGATCCCATTGTGAGTTTTCTGATTTACCAATATAAAAATGGCAATTTATTGACTTGGTCAGAAATCTATCATGAGCACAATATAGATGTTACAAACATTTTGACCAAGTTACTTCAAATAGTGTGTTTACCAAACAAAGCTTGCTACTCACTTGTCTTTCTATAATCTTTTCAATCTCATTTGTGTTCAGATCAACACTTGCAATGGATTTTACTGTGACCAATTCAAACCTAATTCTGACAAGAAGCCAAAAATGTGGACTGAGGGTTATAGTGGATGGTAAGCCGTCCCTTGTTGTTCCTAACAATCTGGTTGTTAGAATGGGATGTTGGATGTTGTTCCCTTGGATATGAATTTATGGTTTATATAGACATTCAGCCTCATGATATAAAAATATATATATTTTTTTTTGCTTTAAATAAATTTTCTTCCTTTACTCGATCCTCTTTGATTTACATGAAATTTTAGGTTTCTCTCATTCGGTGATCCTGTGCCCTACAGACCCGTGGAAGACCTTGCATTTGCTGTGGCTCGCTTTTTCCAGCTTGGTGGAACTTTCCAAAATTATTATATGGTACTGCAATTACATTGGTAGTTTATGTTTACATAGTTTTTATGAGGACTTCTTGATACTTGTACTCTAGGATAAAATCCAGTCTAAACTCTGACACCAAAGAACATGAAGTGATGAATCAAATCTGTCGATTCCTCTGAAACAGTATCATGGTGGGACTAACTTTGGCCGGTCTACTGGTGGACCCTTTGTTTCCACTAGTTATGATTATGATGCTCCAATTGATGAGTATGGTATGGTCTCTATCCCTCTTTTGCAATATTCTATATCTACCATTTAGATTGTAAGCTTGAGAGTTATGCATGTAGCTGCTACTCCAGGTCATCAATTATATGCAGCCTAACTAGCATTTGCTGTCAATGAGATGCTTAGAGGGTCTCGCAAGCACATATGATTTGTTTATCATATTTTTGTATTTGAAAATATCATATATAGGCCCACAGTTTCTCAGTGTTATAATATAGTAGGAACGTCTTTGATCTGTGATTGAAACAAAAGTTTTCCATGTTTTTGTTGCAGGGATTCTTAGACAACCTAAGTGGGGCCACTTAAAAGATGTCCATAGGGCAGTAAAGCTTTGTGAAGAAGCATTGGTGGCCACTGATCCAACGGTTACTTCTCTTGGTCCAAACTTGGAGGTATAGCTCATTTATATCCATTATATCTTTTACAATTGTTAGGAAAGACCATTTCTGCTTTAATGTTCCTACTTGGTCTGTAGAATCTCTACATACAACTAAGTTTGTTTGTGCTATAAGATGTAATGTAAGGTTTAATTTTTCATTTAACATGGGTTTATCTTGACTTTCAGGGCACAGTTTATAAAACCGGATCCGTATGCGCTGCTTTTCTTGCCAATGTGGGCACCCAATCTGATGCAACTGTGAATTTCAGTGGCAATTCATATCACTTGCCTGCATGGTCCGTGAGCATTTTGCCTGACTGCAAGAATGTAGTTCTTAACACTGCAAAGGTATGCCTCATGAGCTTCCTTTGCATATTTGTGCATTTTTGTTGTAGCAGATTCCCTTGGTTTCTTGTAGATGCACAAATTACTAGGATACTTTGTGTTAAATGTGGAATCGTGATTGCTTTTTGCTGATCCATTGTACGGATTTTCCATCTAAAGTTCATTAATTGATGCCGATGAGTTGTTGCTTATATATTTACTTGCGGATTTTTCAACTTGCATCAGGGTTCTTCTGTGGGTTCCTAATTTCCTTTTTGTTCATCTTGATTTACTTCCTATCCCATATGACTGCAGCATGTCTAGATAGCTTGAAGTTTAGTCCCAAATAGGCATTGTGTAGATATTATACACATCCTTTTGAGATGACTTTCAGCACTAACTTCTACAAAACAGTGTTAGAACTTGTAATCTTGGTAAGAAATTATCTTCTACGATATTGTTGGAAAAGTAAACAAAGTTTCAAATTCTTGGTGTCTTGGTTACTATTGGTTTTTATTATTTTAGGAGTTGTCAATTACTTAGTGGTTTTGTCCTGGTTGGTTTAAGAAATTTGTTAGGGCTTCTATATATATTTTGGTGTACTGGAGGATTATGTGTGTGAGCTACATTAATAAAGTTATAGAAAGTTTATCCACCAAGGTTGTGTGAACCTCTTGTCCCTCGTTGATTGTTGTGTTTATTATTGACCTACACAACCATTATTAGAGACCTGTTCATCAAGACTTCTGTTATTGTCTCATGTGGAAAGAATGGGAAAAAAAATGAATTTCTTTCACTAGTGGTACCTGATGCAAACTTCAGGTAGAACTCAACCTTGAAAACCAGCTTGCAATGGGAGAGTGTCCAAGAATTTATGTACACATGGTTAAGATTGCATTGAAGCCATGTAAGACACTTTTAGGATTGTAACAATATGTTGTAACCAAAGAGGGTCAATATCGCCTTCATTGCAGTATGTTTTAAAAGAAGTTTCAGGCATGTGAAGCATGTTCTTGCTTGCTCACACATGGGAACTGTGGAACCAACCAAAAACGCTAATGCTAAGAATTTTTTCAATTATCAGTTTTTGTTTTTTTTGCAACCAAATTCTATATGTTTTATTAGTATTATAACTGATCACTTAATATAACTTTCTCATGACAGATCAACTCTGTGGCTATGATTCCAATCTTCATTCATCAATCTTTGAGCAGCAATATTGGTTCCTCTAAAGCATTAAACTCGTCTTGGAGTTGGATAAATGAACCGATAGGTATCTCAAAGGACAATGCATTTGTGAAAATTGGACTATTGGAGCAAATAAATACTACTGCTGATAGAAGTGACTACTTGTGGTACTCATTAAGGTAACAAAGTCTCTTGTTTGTATAGCCTCTTTCTTTGACATATTGTTTGCCTTTCCAGCCAGTTATTATGATATGATCACTATTGTAACACTTTTTTTTTTTTTTTTTTTCTGGTTACTTTTGGCAGCACTAATATTGAAGGTGATGAGCCTTTCCTTGAAGATGGATCTCAACCAATTCTTCATGTGGAATCACTTGGCCATGCCCTTCATGCATTTGTTAATGGAAAGCTTGCAGGTGATTCGAAATCATAGAGTAACGAGAATTTGATATGCATGGTTAACATAGATTTATATTTCCTTATGTTATGCCTTTCTATATTGTTGTTTAGTCCTTCCCACCCCTTTTCCAACCTTTCTTGGAGGCATTGGGGTTGTGTTCTTTTGTAAATTTTCGATTGTTGCTCCCTTGATAACTTGAGACAAAGGGGGCATTGGTAGCATTTTTAGAAATAACGAAGGAAGAATTGCTTTCTTTTTCTTTAGAGGAAGCCTCAATCTTGGCTTCCTTGGTAATTTTGTGGAAGGCAAATTTACTTTTTCATTCATTAGGTTAAGGGAGGTATAGGAGGTTCAAACATATATACTTTGCATTCAGCTGCTGCTATGGTTGGGTGCCTAAATCGAAGAACCCATTACATATTTATTAGCAAAAAGAGAGCTGGAAGAATTTTTCATCTACTCTATTCCTGCTTTGTGCTTAAATCCTTCTCTTGTTTCTGTTGGTGCTTTTTGTTGAAAAACTTATTTGCTTGGTTTGATGTTTTTTCCTCTTTCTTTTTTTTTTTTTAGAGAAACTAGATTTTTCTTGGAGGAAACCTCTTTCATTGATAACCTTCTTTTGTTACTTCGATGGGAAACAAAAGAAAAAAATTCTCATCTATCAGTAGTATAGTCTTTATAGCAATACAGTCAATGTTGTGACACACCAGAAAAGTAAGTCTCACATTGGGTGGGTGAATCATTATGATATTATATGCATGTCAAGTTTCATTAGTTTCTTATTATGTGAGATTGAAATTTATAAGTGATTATAAGGAACTCAAATTATAACTTGACTAGTCATTTTGAAATGATAGTATAGATCTGGCTAGCACTTTCCCTAAGTCATCATAAATAGTATCAAAACAACCCAATAACATCATGTGGCTTGGGCATTGTAGTGTCACGGGAGCCTTGATAAGAATGTCATAGATTTGAGTGGGGGACATTTTGACATTCTGGAAAGTTAAATCTTACATTGAGTAGGTTAGTTGTGATGGTATTACTAGGGAGCCAAATCCCACATTAATTCCTTACTAGGTGAGACTGAGCTTTATAAGTAATTGTCAGAAACTCTAATTGTAACTTAATTAGTTATTTGGAGTAATAGTGCAAATGTGACTAGCGTCTTCTCTAGATCGTGACAAGTGTAGTTGACAATCCTTGGTTAGTATATGTAACATTACCTTTGCCTTACTCAATCTAACTTTTTGAAACCTTTCTAGTAGCATGTAGAATGAACAATTAATGACAATTTCAAGATATTGTAAGATGAATATATTTTTCACTAGGTGCTGAGTGCACCAAGGTTGTTATCCCTAGTATGATGGTTCTAGGTTTCTTTTTTTTGTGGGAAGCCTTTCATATATATCTGCCTATCTAAAGTTTGATATCTCCTGTAAATGCAAAAAATACAGAAACTCGGATCAAGCCTGGTCCAAGTGAAAATTTCATATAATGTTCACAGTTTTTCATTTCAGATGTAAAACGGTTACATACTTTGCCTAACTTATTCATTACAATACTGTACATTTTTGCACTTATCATGTAGCAATTGAAACCTTTGCAGGGAGTGGAAAAGGTAACAGTAATAATGCTGAGGTTGCAGTGGAGATCCCCATTGCGCTTGTAGCTGGGAAGAACACAATTGATCTCCTGAGTTTGACTGTGGGACTTCAGGTATGCCTTCCAGCATTTATTAAATCAGGGAAATTGTTATTGCTATAGTGGTTACCATGTTCAATGAATATATTATTTGTTGAATGAAAAGGTTTCAGCATTTGGTAAATCACTAGGGATAAGAATTTTTAAATGCAAACATCTTTTCATTTATATCAGAACTATGGAGCTTTTTTTGACATAATGGGTGCGGGGATCACTGGTCCAGTAAAGCTCAAAGGCATAAAAAATGGCACTACTATTGATCTTTCTTCTCAGCAATGGACATATCAGGTTAGTGTTCTTTTTCTTTTTTTAAATTCCATTTGCCCTGATATTGGCTAATTGCAACTAAAAGATAAAAATTCATAAAAATAGAAAATGTGATGTTCCACCAACTAGGCAAAACAAAGAAACCGATTTATCATTTAGTTCATCCAGAATGAGTAGACCTACAATTCCTAAAAATGATACTTTATTTTTTGGTAATAACTCTCTAAAAGGATTTAATGCAATAATGTTTATTTTCATCTTTTTCTCTCTTTGTCATTTTTGGTGCAGGTCGGACTTAAAGGTGAAGAATCAGGTCTGTCTAATGGAAGTTCTTCACAGTGGGTTTCACAACCTACCTTGCCCAAGAACCAACCCTTGACTTGGTACAAGGTAACCTTAATTCTTATATTTTGGTTATGAGTTGAATCATTCAAATATCTTATTTCACAACCAAAAGACAGTAAGTAACATAGTTGTCCTGTTGTCCATATCCACCTGAAGTGGATTTCAGTAGAAGGCTACTCGTGATTTAGAAGAAGATTATTGGGACTTGTATTGGAACAAACTCTTAGTTACTAATCAAAAGCCATACTTGTTGATTCAGACAAAGTTTGATTCGCCTGCTGGCAGTGACCCAGTTGCACTAGATCTCACTGGGATGGGGAAGGGTGAGGCATGGGTGAATGGACAAAGCATTGGACGCTATTGGCCAGTGTATGTCACTTCGAATGGTGGTTGCACCAACTCTTGCGATTACCGAGGATCTTATATAGCAAGCAAATGCCTCAAGAACTGTGGGAAGCCATCTCAAACACTGTAAGTGCTGTAAACAGTCTTCATAGGAAAAGTTTGCAAGCAAGAATATTTGGTTATGATATCACTGAACTCACAGGTACCATGTACCCCGTTCATGGTTGCAAACAAGTGGCAACACTCTTGTACTTTTCGAGGAAATCGGAGGTGATCCAACACAGATATCTTTTGCCACAAGGCAGATTGGAAGCTTGTGCTCACACGTGTCAGAGTCTCACCCATCACCAATAGAAACATGGAATGCATATTCTGGATCATGGAAGAGATTAGGGCCTACAATATCATTGGAGTGCCCATTTCCTGGTCAGGTCATTTCTTCAATCAAGTTTGCAAGTTTTGGGACTCCTCAAGGGATTTGTGGGGGCTTTAGCCATGGCGAGTGCAGTAGCAGGAGGGCTCTTTCCATTGTACAGAAGGTGTGATCTTGCTCATTCTTTTGATGAAGTTTCGTGTGCCTCTTAATACTATTAACTTATATGGGATTATTCTGACTAGTTTGAACTCTTGTAGGCTTGCATTGGATCAAAGAGTTGTAGCATTGGAGTGTCAATTAATACTTTTGGTGATCCATGTAAAGGAGTAACAAAGAGTTTAGCAGTAGAAGCTTCTTGTACATAGAGAGGAATGCTCTGAAGCTTCACATAATATTCTAAATTAATAATGGTATGTTGTAGGAGCATTACAACAAATATGGTTTTTAGTGACAATAATAATGATGATAACATAAATCTTTTTAAAAAAAAAAAAAAAATTCAGTCACGCAATCCTTTCATTAGTGTTGAAATTAAAGGTTATATCGTTAAGCAATTACAATATCAAGAATACAATAAGGGCTTCCTCCATACGAACATGTTTGTTCAAGAGAAAGCACTTTCTTGGCTAAACTATGAGCTACTTTATTCGCCTCCCTTCTAATATGGTTCACACTCCATAACTCCAAACAATGTAGCATAACTATTGCATCTTCAATCAAAAGGTCATGCCTACACCAATTCATTCCTTCCTTTTTCAGTTCCTACACAATTTAGATATTAATATTGGGTACTAAAAACTACAGAATGTGGTCGTCCTTGATAAAATTAAAAATGTATCTTTTGGCTACGACAAAATATAATTCGCTAATACTCCGAAGATATTACCTAGGTATCAACAACAACATCGTTTGGTCATCGTTAATATTTTTTATTGTTTTAGACTGGCAAGAAAATTTGCACCAAAACATTCATAATGGTGAATGACTATTAGCAATGAGTATCATAGGTGACCACTGATATAGACAAGTTATAAGGTTGGACAACAGCAATATGTCATTGCAATTTTCATCCCTAATAGTGTTTTTGCTCAAAACTACGTTGTTTAGTGTGTAGAAAACTTGGGAAAAGTTGTATCTCCCCCGACTCTCACCTTGGGGTCATCTCCGTTAGTGAGGTATATTTTTTTAAGAAATGCTTTTTTGTATTCTGGTGTTCCATTTCTCTTTGATGATGATAATGATGGCGATAAAGATGATTATGATGATGATAATAATTGATGATTTTGAAAAAAATTTATTTATCTATTATTTATGATGATATTTGGGATGTTAATCATTTTTTGTGATCGATAGAAATAGAAATAGAAATTTTTTTTTTTGTTTTTTTGAAAAAAAGCATAGAATGGCAAGTAAAAAAAAAGATATTGGCCTAGCCTGGGCTTGCCCAATCCCTTATGGTTAGAGGATAGCCTACTCAGGCCTAGTCCAGCTTGAAACAAAGTTTTTTTTTTTTTAATCTAAATTGGGTTAGAAATTTTCTTTTTTCAACCGGGTCTATTAAATTAATAGTGTCTTTGAAGTACGTGATTTTTACATGTATTTTTAAAAATATATGTAAAATTCACATACTTGGCATATGTTAATTTAATAAGTTAGGTCGGAAGAAAATATTTTTCAATTCCGAATTATATTTTAGTTAATCTATAAATTAATTAAAATAGCTTAACCATTTAGTAGTTATAAAATTTTATGAATGTATGACTTATAATAAGTATAAATAGCTATAATAAGTATTAAGGTAAAATTTTATATGTTTATAATATTTATTAAAAGTAGTTCAATTACAAAATTTTACATTTTATAATTAACAATTAACAGTAATTATAAATTAGTCATTATATTAATTGGACAATAATTGTAATATAATATTAGTTGACAGGTAGAGGTAGATGGAGTAGTAGATACACTTTTTGATGTCGTAGTTCCAGCCTGATAATTTTCAAGTCTCCTAATGACTACTCTTTATAAAGCAATTGTTTTTTATATTATTATTATTTTTTTAATAGCAAACAACAAATTATATTGTACTTTGTAATTTCTGTAATGGAATACTGTTATATCTAATTAATTTAAATATTAATCTTCTTTTATAATGTGTAAATTATATATTTATAAATAAATTTCAATAAACTAATAAATTAATACAATATAGTCTATATAATATAATATAATATAATACAATACGACACACATTGAGTTTATTACCAAAAAATTGTCTTCAGTATCTATATACATTACTTTCTTTTTCTTTTTTGATGTGTAGTATCTATTTACCATGACATGATATTAAGAATGAATTGGTTTTTTTTTTTTTTAATGATAACATACCGCCTTGCTAAGGAAGAAATTTAAGCGGGTTTGTTTAGGCGTAAAATATATATATATTTGTTATATATTTTTTTAGTACTTAGGTTTTAACAACTTTATTTTTTTTCACATCAGTTTTATTTTGTATCATAGGTTGTACTTAGTTTATGGAAAAAGACGAAACTGATACCTCTACCTATATTTTGTCAAAAATTTTAACGGTCGTCTATGTATTTGAATCAAAACCTATCACGTGTCACCAAAGCTTTTTTAAAAAAATAAAAAATTTAACATAAAGACAAATAAAAAATATTAAAAACTAATTAAAAAAATCTAAAACTTAAAACTAAATAAATAAAATTTGGGAATAAGTAGCTCGAGCCACCCCTTTAAGCCAATGGCAATGGCCTACCACCCCCATTTTTGGCAATGGGATGGCCATTTTGGCCTATGGGGATGGCTCTACCACCCCCATGGCCTGTTTGGAATTGGCCGAACCACCCCCAAGACCTTGGGGGTGGTTCGGCACCCTCGTTTAGCTTGGGGTGGTTTTAGCCACCCCCTACAGCCGATCTAGAGGTGCCGAACCACCTCATAGCCTTGCGAGTGGTTCAGCCCACCTCCAAGGGGCCAAACTTTTTTTTTTTTTTTTTTTTTTTGCCTCTTGGGCTTTTGGAGGTGGTAGAAACATCCTAAGTAGCATTGTAATCAAGCCAGAACGAGCTTTGCAATTTCAAGATTGGCTCATTTAAGATGATATATATTCGAGCCGAATTATGAAATGTGTGTTTAAGCTTGATTTGTTAGAAGCTCGAATGAGCTCGAACTCAAGTTCAAGCTCATTGATAATGCTATTTGAGCTGAGCCGGATACTCAATTGAACTCGAACTAGGCTATTAAATTTTTTAATGTGTGATCCGAGCAAAATTTAAGTCCGAGTTTGTGAATAACCTTTATACATTTATCTAAAATATAAGTATATAATATGTTATTATATAAATCATATTTTCCAATATAATATATAACTATAGTCTATAGGTAACAAATTAACATAATATTATTATATATAACTATAGAGTATAAGTTATAGTATAAGTATAATGTAAGTAAATAGTAAGTCAAGTATACTATATATAATTAATTAACTATATTATAAGTATAATATATAATTATTGTTATCTATGTATGATATAGCATATATATAGTTATATAATTATATATTAACTATTCAATATAATTATATTGTTATGTAATAACTATATATTAATAACTAAATATGTTAGTTTATGAACTAACTAATTAATATATTAATAATAGATATATATATATACATTTATAGTGATACTACAGTATTAATCAAAGTGGCGTATATACTATAGGTAACTATTTAACTATCCTTACATAATTAGTTAGTTTTTTAGTAATATTAAGTTAATTAGTATATATTAACCTACTAGGCTCGCGAGCCTTAAACAAGTTGGGCGAGTTGGTCCAGTCGAGCCTTAAACGAGCTTGGCTCGCGAGCCTCTATCAAGTTTTATCGAGCAAGTCGTATATGTATCATTTACTAATCGAGCGGGTTTGTATAGTACCGAGCTCGAGCTCGATTCGGGTTTTACCAAGCGGGTATTGAGCGAACTGGTTTATTTATATTCCTACCCCTAAGGACCATGGGGTGGTTCTATAAGACAATAACGCCCTGGAAATTTAATTAACTTATAATTAAATTTATAATTCATCTCTCAATTTTATACCTCTCAAAATAAGACTTAGGAATATCTGTAATCTCTCATAAAGAGATTTTGTAAAACATCGGCTTGGAATCACTAACATTCCTAAGGTTAGTCCAATTAATTTGTAATCCCTAAGATATTCCTTGCAAGATATCCAAATCTGTTAACTAGTAACTGACTGAATTCACTATTTAGTACTAATTATCTTAGTAAATAGTGGAAGTAATTGATGTGAGCTAATTAACAATAAATCAACAGTTTTATCATTAATAATAGGCACAAAACTCTATAACTTAATCAGCTAAATCAAGTCTGAGTATATGGATTGTCTACTTGATATCATTGTCCTGAAGAAACATCCCATAACTAGTCGAAATCCTGGGGGGTTGTAAAACATCGAGGCATTTTACAAGAAATGGAATATAAGTGAGTAAGTCCACTAACTTAGTAAGTAAAATAATACGAAACTATTTATAAAATGAACTTTCAAGGCAGTTGTAAGTGGCATGGTTTTCTTGTGAATGGGATACTCTACCTTTGTTATTATGCCATAAGAAGGGTTTTTGTTTTATTTGTAAAAAAGTGGCATAATTCCAGCAATCCAATACTTAGATTTTAATGTAGAAAATATGTTATTCATATATTATAAATTAAGTCATATATTAAAAATATGGTTTACCTGAGACATAACTTTCTATCGGCAAGGTTTGCGCGTTCTCGAAAGAACTTATGGTACAATACCGATGCCCTGGATGTGACGCCCAACAAAAATAATTATTTGAGACCATAAGAATACTCTTACAAGTATTAAAGAAACTACAATATTCTAAAAAAAATAATAAAGAATATTACTTCTTACCACTTTGAAATATGACTTAAAAATTATGAATCATTTCTTAAAGGATTCTTACTATTAAGTTAACTATTATATGTGTGGTGTGTATAGAACACATGGTAGCAATTTAGAGTCTATTGAAACACTTTTTAGACTCTAATACAATGAAAAGTGTAAATAAACTTTAAACTAAAATAGGGTCAATCGAACTCCGATTTGATTAATTCAAAATCCAGAATACTCGTCTCGTAGTTCTCTATCTATATGTATTGTGTATAGAAAACATGGTAGAAATTTTGGAGTCTATTGAAACACTTTTTAAACTCTAGTACAATGAAAAGTGTAAATAAACTTTAAACTAAAAATAATGAAAGTAGGGTCAAACGAACTCCGATTTGGTTGACTCAAAAGCCAAAATACTCGTCTCATAGTCCTCTATCTACCCTCTAAATTTCATGACTTTCAGATTTCAGGAAGGGGACGAAAATTCGCCCAAACCACCCAGCACGGTGGCTGGACGAAAAACAAAAGAAAAAGAAAAAAAAATAATAATGAATAAAGAATGGGAAGGGGGACATGCACCTAGCACACACGTCACTTTTCTCCATTGGCTCTCAGACTATCTGAGTGAATTGTTGGATTGATTAAACGAATGGTAATGAGTAGTATGCAAATAAGATACAAAAAATATTTTGTAATAAATGAAGTTTAAGTATGTGTAACGTTCAGATTTCATCCGATTGCTTTTGCACCCTGGCCATCGATAATGAAATAGTAGAATAATCTCAGCCTTTAAAAGTTTTATAAATAGGAGATAGGTCTCTTTCACTTTCACTTCACTCTTCCTAATTTTGAACTGAAGGAAAAAGAGAGAAAAAGAGTGTGTGATAAGCTCTTCATCCGTGGTAAGTGATTAAATGGCTTTCATTTTTACTTTAAGTGCATGGCTTTATGTTTAAAGAATATCTTAAACAAAGTTTTAAACTCTATTCTAATATGTATTGTTTATTTAAATTATCAAAATACCGTTATAATGCCCAAGTTTAATTAAATGTTCCATAAATGTGCTGTTACGCTGCCCAAAGTTTTAAAATATTTTTAAACATTAGTTATACTAATGTTGTTACTCTGCCAAAAATTTTACAAAGATATTATATGAATTATTCATAATTATGCCGTTGTGCCAAAGTGCTTTCATTCCAGGAAGGCTCATCACCGACAATATTTTGGTGGCTTATGAGGCTCTTCACACCATGGNATTATCAAAATACCGTTATAATGCCCAAGTTTAATTAAATGTTCCATAAATGTGCTGTTACGCTGCCCAAAGTTTTAAAATATTTTTAAACATTAGTTATACTAATGTTGTTACTCTGCCAAAATTTTACAAAGATATTATATGAATTATTCATAATTATGCCGTTGTGCCAAAGTGCTTTCATTCCAGGAAGGCTCATCACCGACAATATTTTGGTGGCTTATGAGGCTCTTCACACCATGGCCTCTAGGTTAAAGGGTAAGAAGGGATACATGGCCATCAAATTGGATATAAGTAAGGCATACGACAGGGTAGAGTAGAATTTTCTCGAGGCTATCATGAAACGCTTGGGGTTTGCGGATAGGTGGATCTCTCTCCTAATGACTTGTGTGCGCACCGTTTCCTATTCCATCTTGCTTAACGGTTCACCACAAGGCTGCATAATCCCCACCAAAGGGCTCCGCCAAGGAGATTCTCTTTCTCCCTATCTTTTTCTCCTTTGTGCTGAAGGGTTAAGCTCTCTCATAATGAAGCGGAGCTGGAAAGGAAAATTACGAGGCTCCCTATTGCTCGGGGAGGTATGCAGCTGAGTCATCTTTTCTTCGTGGACAATAGTTTATTATTTTGTGGAGCCACGTTTATGGAATGGTGCCATATTCATGACATCCTGGAACAATATGAGAGGGCATCAGGGCAAACGATCAATCGAAGGAAAACTTCCATATTTTTTTAGCAAGAACACTCGCCAAGCCTTCCGAAATCACATTTCAGCCATTGTGGGCAGCCCATCAGTCCAGTCCTATGAGAAGTATTTAGGACTTCCTACTTTGGTGGGCCGTAACAAGAGACAGGCCTTCTCTAGCATACAGGGGCGTGTAAGAAACAAGCTTCATGGGTGGAAAGAAAAGTTTCTTTCCCAATCGGGCAAGGAGGTTTTGCTCAAAGCCGTGGTTCGGGCAATCCCGACGTACAGTATGAACATATTCCAACTTCCTAAAACCCTCTGTCAAGAACTAAATTCCATTATGTGTCAATTCTATTGGGGGCAGAAAGACAACGGCTCAAGGACTATTTGGATGAGCTGGATGAAGATGGGGAGGTCAAAAGCAAAAGGAGGACTAGGTTTTCGGGACTTAGAATGCTTCAATCTTGCTATGTTAGCGAAGCAGGGATGGCGTCTCTTACAGTTCCCTGAGTCTTTAGCTGCCTGCATCCTCAAAGAGAAGTATCATCCGCACTGCTCTTTCTTGGAAGCAAATCTGGGTCACTGCCCCTCATACGCCTGGCGTAGCATATGTAAGTCTAGAGGGCTTCTCAATGAAGGTTTGTTTTGGCGAGTTGGTAATGGGGTATCTATTAAGATTTGGCAAGATCGGTGGTTACCCTGCCCTATCACTTTCTGAATTCAATCGCCAAGGCAGCTTCTTGGAGCTGAAGCAACGGTGGATGCCCTCATCAATGTTGACACACGGTGGTGGAAGACATCTCTCATCCAGAGTATTTTCCTTCCTTCAGAAGCAGCCCACATCTGCAATGTAGCACTTAGCCCAGGAAATCAACCAGATAAACTCATATGGAGATGTAATTCTTCTAACCTCTTCTCTGTTCGTAGCGCATATCACTTGGAGAAGGAACGACGCTCCCATGATTCTGGAGAAAGTTCTTCGGCTTCTATATCCAGTGAGACATGGCGTAGGATCTGGAATTTAAAAGTACCAGGTGTAGTTCGTAACTTCATCTGGCGTATGTGCCACAATTTACTTCCTACGAAGGTAAATCTCTTTCAAAGGAAAATAGTTCCTGATACTTTGTGCCCAATGTGTGGAATTGAGCCTGAAACCTCCTGCCACATTATATGGAATTGTGATTCATCAAAAGCTGTCTGGATGGAGTGTGGTAGGCGAATACAAAAACTCTCTCTGGCTACAGATGATGGGTTAGGGCTCTTTGAAAGCTGGATGGGTAAACTTGAGCAGGAGGAACTCAATTTTGTCTCTTGTATGGCTCGTCGTATATGGCTCAAACAGAACAGTGTCATTTTTGGAGGTCTGATATCCCCTCCAGGTTTGCTAGTCCAAAGCACCAAGGAATCACTTGAGGCTTATCATCACGTACGGAAGCTTCCGAGGATAGGAACCACAACACGGCCAGCTAGAAGTCGGTGGAAAAAACCTCCGGTAGGAGTTCTCAAAGTTAATTGGAATGCCACCCTCGATCAATCCTCCAACTCTATGGGGGTGGGGGGTAATTGCCCATGACGAATGGGGATCAGTGGTGGCATCCATGTGTGATATCATCCCTTTCATAACGGACCCGACAATCGCTGAAGCGGTGGCAGCCTCAAAGGCGGTTGTTTTCTGTTCTGAGCAATGTTTCCAATGCATTATCTTGGAAGGTGATGCTTTAAAAATAGTGCAGGGCTTACGGCAGGAAGGTCCTTCTTGGCAGCGCTATGGGAATTTATTGGAGGACTCAAGGGCTCGGCTGAATGGGCTTCAATTCTTGCAACTGAATCATGTTCGTCGAGACGCAAATGAGGTAGCTCATGGTCTTGCAAAATTTGCTTTACAGCAATCTCACAAACTTGTTTGGTCTGGGACGTGTCCTAATGTTGTCCAAGCTTCTGTGCTTGCTGAGCAAGCTGAATTCTAATATTTTCAATGAGAATCTACAAGTTCATTTAAAAAAAAAAAAAAAATTATGCTGTTGTGCCGCCCATGTATTTTTAAAATACTATATCCATTATTTATAGTAATGGAGTTACTATATCCTTTTTATGCAAAAATATTAAGCCTTTAGCATACTAATGCTGTTATAATGTCCAATTTACTTTAATAATATTTTGGCATTAACTATATAAATGTTATAATAATACCCATAAGAAAATATATATGTAATAATGCTATACATTTTTATATGCCGTAATAATGCCTAAGTAAAATTAAGAAATTAAAATAAATAAAGGACGTAATAGGATGTAATTGAATTCCTAACTAATGAAAAGCTTAAATTAAATTGCAGTATTTGCTTGTGTCGTATTCATATCTGCAGCCTACAAGAACAGTAAGTATTTATACTTACTGAGAAATGATACTGATTTTAATAATATAATGATTGCAGATTTATCTATTGACTGCTTAAAACTGTTTGCGTGTGATTGATGTATATTGTGAATACTGTTGTGACTAATAAATATGTTAATAACAAAGCTGGTGAGTAGCAGAGGGAGATGGTTGCCAGTGGGACCTTAGACTCTCGTGAAAGATTTAATAATAACAAGGTTGGGACTAAAGATTTTCAACAACAAACAAATAAGCTTTATATGGAGGGAGTGTCGGCTCTAAAAATATCCGTTAACCGAGTAACGGCTCTTCACGAGTGAAGTGAAAGAAAAAGAAATAAGACTTGCATTTAAAACTGTCATTTCATTTCATTATTAGTTTCTTGCTTTAGACATATATATATCTGTGTTTTTCATTGTTATGGACTGTGGAATGCATATATATATTTATGGCTGAGATTATATTATTTATTAGCTTTTTCATATGCTTATCTTATCAGCTATGTTAAATGGTTTCTGTTTGAAAATCTCTTTAGCTGATTTTATAATCATGTGAAGATGTTATTTTCATAAGTGTGATAACTAATTAAATCAGTAATCCTTATATTTATTAAAAGTAGTTGACTCACTAAATTCTACAGTGTGATGTAGGACTTGAGGCTGAGGGTGAAGAACCTTTTTGTTGATTTGGATGGTGGATTGATTGTCTGTTGTGTTTGTGCTGCTAGTATTTGAAGAGTTAGTTTAATTGATTTATGTTTTATATGTTTATATTCTATTTTCGTTGTATTCATAATATGACATTAACTTAGCTTATGATTTGTATTATTTAACTGTGTAAGCTTCGGTGCCGTCTGTGGCCCTCTCTTTTGTTGAGTGTATCTAGTATGCATTTATATGTTCTTTAGCATATGTTATAATGTTTTATGGAATGAGGTATTTCAATCAGCTTATTTTTGTTATGTGAGAATTATTCTTAGTGTTATAAAAAGAAGAAAAAAAAATATTCCACTGCGAGATTAGATCTCTGAGGTAGTAATGTCACGTGGAAATTGAAAGTTTCTGCTTATGGTTTTATTGATCTAAAATCGAGGCGTTACACTGGATAATGCACAAACATACCGCCTTATACTAGCAATTCAATTAAGTCCAACCTCGGATAGCCTACACTGACTAGTAAGCCGTAATAGTGACCACATTCGAAGAATAGTACGCTGGTCACAAAATTATAACCAATGAATCCAAGGCACACACATAATAATAAATAATTTGACCATAAAATTAACTTGTAATAATAGTAAGCCCATGACCATTCTACTACACTTAGCGGTATACCATGTCATACAATGCAAGAATTGTTCATTTATTTTAAAAATAGAAATATATAAGCAATTATTCTTTTTGAATCAACTATAAACATGTTATAAAATTGTAAACTTCTAACATAAAAAAGAACGTGCTCAGTCAACTGACATATCACACTTTTTAGCAAATGCAGTTTCATACACAGTAATTTACTTACCTCAAATACTTATCCAAATCTCTGGTCATCCCGTAATTGTTGTTACTACGAAACATACTCAAAATATAATAAGAATGCTATCTTATTCTCTAAAGATCGCTAATTAAACATGTAACCCTAAGTTAACACAAAAATCCTAATTATGCAATTTTGAGTACCAATGACTGTTCCATGTTTAGACCGAATGTTTCTATCTTCGAGAAACAATCGTTCGTTTTAGACAGTAGACCATTCATTCATAAGTCAGAATGCATGGACAACTCAAATCAACCATGCGAACCAATTTTAAACCAAATCTAAACATTCTAATAATCTCATATAATTATATTAAGACATATAAACGTGAAAATTTGTAAAAACACACGTAAAATCATAATCATTATACAAAAACATATTATTAATGTAAAAACAATGAAATCTTTATAACATGCATAATATAAACCTTAAAAACATATGGTTTAACACATGGTTAGTAAAACACTAATAAACATAATCTAAACAGATAGATTTGGGGTTTACCTTCTTGGTGAATGAATTCTTCCAAGGTCTCTCTCTCTTCTACAAGAATTTCTCTATCAATTTCTCACAAATTTTGGGGATGAAAGGCTTTGAAACGAGTAGTGAATGATTTGAGATGCGAATAAGGTATTTATAAAGATGGTGGACGAGTGAAGGTGGTCCAAAAGCAAAATTGTTTTTCAGGCTCAAACAATTGTTCGTGTGTACTCAAACGATTGTTGTGTACGTGCTAACACCTGTTCTGTATAGAGTCATATGCGTGGATGGTGTGAACAATATTATTAGTTAACAATCGATCGTGTACTATTCAACAATCGTTCGTTGGTAAGGACAAAATATAGCTGTCTTGGGCAACCAACAAACGTTCCAATGATCCTAGCGATCGTTTGTTGCTTACCAATTTTAAATAAGTTGAAATATTTCTTTTATAAAAACGTGCTTTATTATAAAAACGAGTTTTGATTTATATTTTATTAAAAAAATTATTCGGGTATAAAAGGTTTGGCCACCCTTAGACTGGCCGTAGGGGGTGGCCAAACCACACCTAGTCCAAACAGGGGTGGACAAGGCCCTTGGAAGTGGTTTCAGCCTCTATTTTCCCTTTTTCTTTTTCTTATTTATTTATTTTTTAAGTTTTAGTTTTTTTAATTGTTTTTTAATATATTTTTTCTTTATTTTTAAATTTTAAGTTCTAAAATTTGTACTTTTTAAAAAAACTTTGGTAACACATGGTAGGTTTTGATTCAAATACATGAACGACCTTTAAAATTTTGACGGAATATAAACGGATGAACCATTTTCATCTTTGCCAATAAATTAGGTACCACTTATAATACAAAATGAAATTGAGGTAAGAAAAAATAAAGCCATTAAAACTCAAGTACTGAAAAGTATTTAACCCTATTTTTTTTGTGTTTGACATAGTGTAAAATATTGATCAACCTAAATATGTTTCCAATTAATCAAAGAAAAAACTTTCATGAGATGTAAAATAGTTTACACTTTTTATTTGTGTAAATTATTTTTCGCCGCTCTCTCACACTCCCAAGCAGGCAATTGTAAGAGGGCTCCTTATAAGCCCTACCTACCCGAGCAGGTCTCGAACTGTCTAAACACCTATCCGGATAGGTGGACCCCACAAAGGCCTTCTCATAATTATCTGTCAAATTATAAACAATATGTGTAGGCAATTGCACTGAATGTCAATCTCACCCCTGAATGCCTTATATTTTCATACACTTTTTTCCTCCGTATATCCTCTTCACTGTCTCTCTCTCTTCCTCGCAGATCCTTAGATTATATGAAAAATATGATTATTTTTAGTCAATATGTGTATATTTAACTTAAACATAATTTTTAGATTGATTTTTTTAGTTGTTTTATATTAATATTTTTATGTTGTAAATAAAAGTTGATATTAATAGGTTAATATGATTAAATGAAAAAATAAAAAATATTTATATTTATTTTCTGTATGAATTAAATGCTGAACAATGTCTTAAGCTAAAATCATTTCTTTTAAAAAATGATTTCAGCTAAAAGTAATTTTCAATAGATTACATTTTACATTGAAACAAATAGGATCTTAGTAACGAAGTTTAATATAATTGTTAAAATCTAATAACAATTCATCTCAAATTTAATCGTGAATAGAAGAAGATAAAAATCTTGCATTTAAAATAAAATAGATAATCCCCATTCCATTTGGAATGAAAAGAATCCTTTGTCACTGTCCAACTATCCCTGGGAGGAAATTAAATTTGGGGAGTAAATACACCTTAAAACTCTCTTGAAGTCCATCATCATTGGACATGTAACTACCCACGGCTCAACCATCCCTTACAATAATAATAATAAAAAGGAGTTTCTTTGGAGTTTTTTTTTAAAAAAAAACAAAAAAAAAAAAACAAAAAATTTAATCAAATTGTGAAAGGATTACAGGGAATCAAAAAAACTAAAAAAAGGGTAGATTCTCTAACAATAAACTTAAAACAAAAAATATAATGTAGAAAATACAATCAAATACAAAAAATAGCAAAAAAAAAAAAACCTAATCCTCTGTTTCTTTGGAGTTAGCAAACTCGTATTGCAGTGTGTTCTACAAATTACAAATTCCAGGTGCTTGCATATTAGGTGAGTTACCTAACTAGGTCTGTTAGGAAATGCCGTTTGTGGGGCTGAGCAGGTGAAGTCAACTTTCTTGAAGTCATGAAATGATATTAGCATATGATGTCGATAAATTAATTAAAATATTTTCTTATTTTTCGAAATTGGGAAATGATTAGGTGTCATCATGTCAATTCCTTGTATACGTGGTTGGATTTTAGATAATTAGTTTGTTTAACAATTCAAAACCATGTAAGTAGCTTTTTCTATGATGCCTATCTATGTTGGAAAACCACTTGTGTAGTCCGTCGCACCGCCCAAACCTTATTTTTCAACACACCTACCCCAAGCATTGAGGTCAATACATGTGCCTCTCTCTTTTTGTACGAGATTAAGTTTTATTTGTTTTTGTATTTTTTTTCTTTTTTTACTAAGAATTTTTTTAAGTCATGGTCACTTTATGTATTTATTTTTATTAAGTAAATTTTAGATCTGTATAAAATGTTCTTTTCACACGAATCGGGTAATATTCCGACTTCGCCAATAGACTAGCCCCAAAAAATTGTTTATACTAAAAAAAATTCGAACTTTAAATGTCATGAGACTATCACAAAGACCAAAACCCCTTATGTACGATTTAAAAATTAAAATATATTTTTTTACTTGTGATTTAAAAACAAAAATTTTCTTATGTACGGCACTATCAAACAATATATTTTTTAAAATTTAATTTAAAATCATATTTTTTATTTACGAAATCACAATGTTAAGTGAAATGAGAATTTGGGCACTTATCTTGTTAAAGCCTTGTGAAATGGGTGGTCTACCAAAATTCATCACTGCTCTAAAGCTTTTTGACGATTTTGGGTGGATGATAGGTGTCGTTTCCTGACGTTACAAAAGCATGTATTCCTTTGGGCCATTGTCCCATAGTACCAAGTTATAATGAAAAAAAATGAAATTAAAAAATGAGTGGACACATGCCCCTTTTTGTCCTGTTATAGAATACAAATGACAAAGTTCAACTATTCTAGTTAAGCTGCCGACCATCTGAATGACAGACCTAACTCTTGGATTCTAATTTATTTACCATTGTGCCCTTTTAATGTTTTAATCCTTTTTGTGCTTTCGTATCCCTTTCCTGCAGAATTAAGCTGAGAGAGATAGACTCATTAAAAACTATAAAAAAAAAAAAAAAAAAAAAAAAATGCTGAGGAGAGAGTCCATAAGTGGGTTCTACTTCTAACCAGTGGCTTCAAAGGAAATTTTCAAAATAGTTATGTACAAGAGTTATAATTTTACTCTCGAAACGAAACTTTTTAATTCTATTAGTATTAATCATTGTGAATTCTATTATGTTTTAATGGAACTAAGTCAGGTTATAGTTCAGTCAGACTTAAGGTGCATTTGAGATTACGATTTTATAGACAATAAGTATGATTTTAATCAAAATCGTAAAAACTGAATTATTTGAAAACTGCGTTTTTAAAAAATTACGATTTAAAAACGCAAGAAATTTGCATTTTCAAATCACGATTAATAGAGTATTTTTTCGAAAACGCAAAATTTTAAAAGTTAAATTATAATTTTAAATGTCAAACTTCAATTTTATCAAATATTTAACTATATTTTCAAGAATTATATTTTTAAACCACACTTTTTAAAATCATAATCTCAAACCAACACTTAAAAGTAACACATTCTTACCGTATAGACCTTTTTTGTATGACTCCAATAGATAAGGTAAAATAACCCTAATTGATCTCTCCCGTTTACTTTTCTTTTTTTTTTTTCTTTTTTCTTACAATAAAAAAAGAGAGATAGAGAGAGGGGATTTAAGGACTTTGTCACATAAGTCCAAGGCAGAGTGCAACTGATGCACGACACATTTGAAGGTGACCTTTGTCGTGGAATTGGTGACATTATAGCCACGAAATTTAATAACCCAATAAGGATAATTGTTCAATTATTAATTCAACTTATCCATTAATTAAATATATAATGCCTTTCACGCTGGTGTCTGCAAATGGGTTTTCAACCGTACGATAAGGCAATTGTCATCTTTTTCCATACGTGCCTCTCAGCAAATCTTGATAATGTTTAGAGGGTGGGACCAGAAATTGATCTGGATCCCATCAAACCCCCGTCCTGCATGGGGAAAAGGATGAATTAGTGGCCTTTTATTTTCCATTTTCATTTAGCAAATTGGACACGAATATTCCATCGATAATCGCACAGTTGCTTGACCTGCCTCCAACATGAATGTTAAGTCAATAACTGGGCTCTGCTAGTTAGGTGGAAAATTTATAAGAGCATTCATTCATTGCAGTTTTATTTTTTGTTTTTAATTTAAAAAACAAAATTATTTTTTATTTAAAAGCATTTTTAATAAGCTCCTCATAATTTAGACACATTTTATATTTTAACTAACTACTTTTTCAGAGTTACTATTATTTTCTCATATGCTATAAAATATTATTTTTATATTATTTAAATATTCTTAAAATTAAATAATAGGAAAAGAGAGAGAAAAAAAATCATTTAATAATTATTTAAAATAAATGTCAGAGGAAAGAATGATGAAAGAAAAAACCTTTTATATTAAAATAATGTTAAGAGAAGCATTTTTTATTCCTAGATGAAGGGAACAATTTTTTATTTTCTTAATATTTTTGTAGTTTAAAAAATACTAAGGAAAGCTGCTGCAGAGGTTTTCTTTTTATAATTTTTTTTAACAGTTTTTCCTACACTAACAAAGTGAATAAGATTTAAGAAAAACTGTTACTAGTGTTCTACTCTCACTTTTTAAAAAAAATTCCTACACAGCGTTTGATAAAAAGCAAAAAGAGGATAGAGGAGAGAGAAAAGAAAAATATCTCTAGATAAAATAATGAATATAGAAGTTATAGAGTAGCTCTTTAGGTTTCCTATGGCTATACTGCTATATATTGAGTAGCATTTTAGCATACCCAATATTTAGGGACCTTATAGGAAAACTGTTACAATTGATTTTTAATGAGATTTTTCTATATTTAGAAAATGAAATCAACTATTTGGTAGTTGCTGTGAATGCTCTAAGGTAATAAGAAGGGTAGACGATTCTCTGGTGGTGAGCCTAATGAGGCTATTCCAACTCTTAAGAGAGTGATAATGGGGTCAATTAAGTATATATGAACAAATGTCCTTTTGCTCTCTTTATAGGCTCTCGTCCTTCATTTTAGGATTTCAGAAATTCTCACTAGTAGTTTGTTACTAAAAACAATAGCAATACATTCCTCTAATTTTTTTTTTTTTAGATGTATGTAATCAAACTACTTTTTGTTTTTATATTCAAATAAACTCTACAATAGCTTCTTTTATTAATTTTATATATCATTTAAATTAAATGTTATGAGAAAAAGAGATAATAGAAAAAACCATTTAAATATTATTTCAAATAAATATTAGAAGAAAAAGAGAGGAAATAGAAAGTATTTTTATATTAAAATAATGTTATGGTATCACTTTTAATTCCTTTGGTATTCCTGTATTTTAGAGGGATCAAGGGAGTTTGTTTCAAGTTATTTTTTAAGAATTTTTCCTATATTTAGAGAAGATAATGAGATTTAAAGAAAATGTTACTAATGCTCTATCGTGGAGATTTCATTTCCCAAGCTTGTTAAGGGATTGCAGTGGCGTGGACATGCTGTTGGTTGAGCTGGTTGAGTAGGGAATCAATTGTCGAGAGCTATATTATAGTGAGGATGTACTTTGGTCTTTGCTGGGCCATTGACCACCTAGACCTCTAGGCCCTAATTGTTAAATTACAAGAATTATTGGTATTAGCTCTGATACCGTATAAGAAAACAAAGTAATGTAAAAAGATGAAAGCATTAAAAAAAAAAAAAATACAAAATTAAAGTGGTTCTGCTTATAATCTATGTCCAGACATTAAAGCGTTTTATTGGCTACACATTCCTTTAATTATTTGATTATATACAAGCTCTATTTATGAAAAAAGAATTTAAACGTTCTACCTTTTTTTTTATTTTTACATTGACAATAATAATTAATTCGCATAAATCATTTTATAACTTTTGTTTCGACACAAATTTGGGTCATCGGCCTCCTAGGCATTAGGTCGGGCCTCTTGGCAATTTCTATGGGTAGCCTTTCGGCGGTCAATCCATAGTTAAGTGTTAACATAAACACGTACAACCACTCAATTATTATCAATAAGTGTACCTCCAAAGCACAAAAACAAAAAGAAAATGTCATAATTATTGCAGTGGTATGAGGCTCATAGTTGAAAGAGATGGACAAATTATAAGTCTTTAATGCTTATCCTAAAGATGCAATGTAAAGCAGTGTGTAAAAAATTTGTACCAATTAAATTAAGTGTATGATTTCTTTGCGTCCTTTTGTTGAGATAGGACTATTTTTTTCTTTTTATTTTTTTCTTAGAGTTGAGATAGGACTATTATTTGTTCTATATAAACGTTATTCTTAGCCACGTCTGAAATAGCTAAGACTTCGATGGCCGGAGATGGGGCTGTAAATGCGAGTGCGCTCGATACCCGTTCGGTTAAACTCGATTCGAGCTCGAGCTCGGTACAATACAAACCCGCTCGTTACTGTAAAAGCCCGCTCGATTAGTTAGTGATACATACCTGACTCGCTCGACTAAGCTCGATAGGGGCTCGCGAGCCTGGCTCATTAAGGCTCAAATAGATCGGCTCATTTAAGGCTCACGAGCTTGACTCGTTTAAGGCTCGAATAAACCAGCTTATTATTATCATTATCATATGATGTAAGTTATCTAACATTGTACTTATAACTTATGTCATGCAATTATATAAACACTAGATCAAATGATAATAGAAATATGATAAAAATTTGTTAGGTTTAGTCATTATAATTTATATCATTAATTCATTATCATTATATACTTGTCATTATCATTATCATATGATCTAAGTTATTGNAGCTTATTATTATCATTATCATATGATGTAAGTTATCTAACATTGTACTTATAACTTATGTCATGCAATTATATAAACACTAGATCAAATGATAATAGAAATATGATAAAAATTTGTTAGGTTTAGTCATTATAATTTATATCATTAATTCATTATCATTATATACTTGTCATTATCATTATCATATGATCTAAGTTATTGAACATTGTACTTATACCATATAATTATATAAATACTAGATCAAATAATAATAGAAATAAGATAAAACTTTGTTAGATTTAATCATTATAATTTATATCATTGATTCATTATCATTATATATTTAGCAATATTATTAATATAGTCTCAAATTAAATTATTAGTGTTATAATGAACAATGTATATTATTAACATATACTAAACTAATACCATTAAATTAATAAATCAATTAATTAAAATAGGTTATAAGTAGGTTATAACTTAATAAATGAGTCGAACTACCTATTTAAGGCTCGAAAAGCCTTAAATGAGCTAAGCTGCCCATTTAGGGCTCGATAAGTCTTAAATGAGCATAGCTAGCCAATTTAAAGCTCGAAAAGCCTTTATATTAAGCTCGGACTCAACTCGTTAAAGCCTTTTAATCGAGCTCGAAAATTCGCGAGCTTGAGTTCGAGCTCGAGTATTGTCTAACGAGCCGAGCTTGAGCTGAGGTTTCTAAGCTCGGCTCGTTTAAATATTTTCTTAAACGAGCCAAGTTGAAAATCTTAAAGCTCGACTCGCTCGACTTGATTACAGCCCTAACCGGAGATGCTGCTGGATTTGTCCTTTAAAGGCGGTTGAATAAACAAAAATTAAAAAAAGAAAAGAAAAAGGAATTTGTAGAAAAGTTGATATAGAATTAATAGTGGCAAATGACAATGATGGGCTTTATGAACCATTTCTGGTCTATTTTCCATGATGTCGACGCTGGCGTTGTCGGTGAGGGCAAACTGAGTAGGAATATACTTAAATATTGTTTCAAATTATTATTTTTTTAAATATTTCTTTTTCGAATACAATTTTTTTTTAATTTATTATAAACATGTAACAACAAAAACAAAAAAAACAAAAACAAAAAAAATCCAAAAAACAAACTTGGCATCTCAATCAAATTATTCTCAATGGACAATGATAGTCTTTTATGAAATTAAATTCATCAATTATTATATATGTAGTGAAATTTTTAATAATTTTTTTTCACTATAACCTACGTACCAAATGATATGCTACAACGTCATCTTCCATTTAAGAATAAAAAAAATATCAATTGAGAGAGCTATAGTATAAAAAATATTTTTATAAGGATATTAAAATCATTTTTTGGGTTGCCAGGAACTCCAACCATTAAGATAAGTCTGCCTTGACTCCATCAAAAAATGTTAAATGTATTTTCAAGTTATTTTTTCTAAAGTACTTATTTTTTTTTATGTGACAGTAAAATTATCATTAAATTTAAAAAAAAAAAAATTTTGTATATTTTAGATCAATAGTAATTTTTATTTTACATCAATAAAGATCTTCACAGATTTAATAATAATTTTAAAAAACAATTTAAGTATTAAAAAATAAATGTAAAACAAAAAGGGAATCATTCGAGTATTATTCTAGGCATGTTCTCTTTCATTGGCCCCAGCGCCACCGTATCTGTCTTCACGGTCTACAAGAAGACTTTCACGTCCCATCTCTTGAACATAATACTTGCACCGCTTTTACCGAACCCACCACGCGTCATAATAAAATCGCAAGGCCACCAATCCTTACGTGAGCTCATGGACACCTGATTTTCTCCAACTTCAGCACTGTAGTCACTCTTTATAAGCTGGTTTATGAGTGAGCGCAAAGAGAGTAGGAAGAAGACGACGACGACGACGACGACGCCGACACCGACGCGCACTTCGGCGGAGGTGACGTTTACTCTCTGGCTTAGCGTGGCTTAGCTTAGCTGCCTCAGTTGATTTCCTTGCCTCCAAGATTTTATTATACAAAGCGGGCAAGCAACACGAAGCGAATCTCATCATCCAAAGCAATGTTTCGAAGAAAGCAAGAAAAAAACTTGCTTTAAAGCCAATAGTCACTGTTTCAAGGAAACAAAAAAGAAAAAAAGTGTGTTAAAACGATACAAAAAGAAACTAAAGAACACTTATAACATCTTGGAAAAGAAGGCGCGCGGACCGGCAGCCATGAGAGGGAAAGTGTTTCTGTTAGTGCTGTGCTGGGTGCTGCTGACGACGACGTCGTTTGCTGCCAACTTGACGTACGACCACAGAGCGCTGGTGATCGACGGCAAGCGCCGGGTTTTGATCTCCGGCTCCATTCATTACCCTCGCAGCACTCCCGAGGTGCCACGTGTTATTGCGACTCTCAGTCTTCCTGATGCACGCTCTGTGTTTTTTGTTACTAATTTGGTTAATGTTGTTGCAGATGTGGCCGGATTTGGTTAAAAAATCCAAGGACGGAGGATTGGATGTGATTGAGACCTACGTTTTCTGGAACTTGCACGAACCAGTTCAAAACCAGGTTTGTTTCCTTTTTTTTTTTTGGTTCTTAGTCGTTTGACACTGTTTCTGCATTTGGCAAATTCCTTGAGGCTTCGTTTTTGTTGGTGGGGAAAATGTGGAAGAATTACAGAACTCAAATTAATGTAGAGTTTTCCATATTCAGCGGAATAATTATAAAATCAAATATTTTTTATTTTATCATATTAGGCTTTCCTTTTTTTTTTTTTTCTTCTCAGCAACCAGTTGAACATAACTCTAATTCTTGATTCTCTTGCGATTGATTTCTTGATTTTGTACTGACCCATTTGACATATCTCCAGTATGACTTCGAGGGAAGGAAGGATTTGGTGAAATTTGTGAAGACTGTTGCGGATGCTGGTCTTTATGTCCATCTTCGTATTGGTCCCTATGTATGCGCCGAATGGAACTATGGGTAAAGACTTTTGTACTATTTTACTCGATTGTTATCCTAGCTTTGGTGGGAAAAATAGAAGCTAGTTATTGATTGTTTCCTTTTCCTTTTCCCCCCTTATTTTTCCACTCTAAAATTTTTCATTGCATAATCATGCGTGTTTCTATTTTTGAACAGTGGTTTTCCTCTATGGTTGCATTTTATATCCGGAATTCAGTTTCGAACCGATAATGAGCCGTTCAAGGTTTTCAAATTCACCCTGCATTCTAGTAATGTGCTATTATTTTGGTATTTTTCTCAAGTTTATCCATTGATCGTAAAACACTCTGTTTCAGGCAGAAATGAAGCGATTCACGGCCAAGATTGTGGACATGATGAAGCAGGAGAAACTTTACGCCTCTCAGGGCGGACCTATCATTTTGTCTCAGGTTAATTTTCCAAATATTTTCCTCAATTGTGGTTGCACACTTGGATAGTAATATAATGAGTCCATAGATGATCCCAAATTGAACTTTTGGTTGTTGAAGGTTAGTATGGGGCATTGATTGTTGTTCCTTTTTTTTTTTTTTTTATGCCAGATAGAAAATGAGTATGGAAACATTGATTCATCATATGGGTCTGCTGCCAAATCATACATCAGTTGGGCAGCATCCATGGCTACGTCTTTGGATACAGGGGTGCCCTGGGTCATGTGCCAGCAAGCAGATGCTCCTTATCCCATTGTGAGTTTTCTCATTTACCTTGCATGCCAATTTATTGACTTGGTCAGAAATCTATCATGAGCACAACATAGGTGTTACAAACGTAGTGACCACGTTACTTCAAATACTGTCTTTATCAATCAAAGCATGCTACTCATTTGGTTTTCTATAATCTTTTTAATCTCATTTGCTTTCAGATCAACACTTGCAATGGATTTTATTGTGACCAATTCAAACCTAATTCTGACAAGAGTCCAAAAATGTGGACTGAGAATTGGAGTGGATGGTAAGCTGTCCCTTCTAGTTCCTAACATTCTTGTTGTTAGAATGAAAAGTTGGATGTTGTTCCCTTGTATATGACTTTATGGTTTATATACACATTCAGCCTCTGATTATTTTTTTTTTTTGGCTGGATTCATATTTCTTCCTTCACTGGATACTTTTTTATTTGCATGGAATTTTAGGTTTCAATCGTTCGGTGGTCCTGTGCCCTACAGACCTGTGGAAGACCTTGCATTTGCTGTGGCTCGTTTTTTCCAGCTTGGTGGAACTTTCCAAAATTATTATATGGTACTGTAATTATATTTGATAGTTTATGTTACATAGTTTTTTAGGGGAAAACACACTTAGCCCTCATGAACTGATAGGTCATTTGCAGATAGTCACACACTACTATTTGTGACATTTGATCCCTCAAACTATCATTTCCTTTCAATTGGCACCCTCTGTTAGTGTTTGGCATTAAAATGGGCACAAATTTGTGCATGTGATTTACATGCGCAAAGTTTTTATTTGAAATATCCAAATTACCCTTCAACCAAAGTGAGAAAAAGGGGATCAAGGGGGTGGCCGATCAGTTGGGGATGGTCGAATCTAGAATTCGTTTCTCTAGGGGTGCCTAACCCTCCCCTCAGCCCGAGGGGGTGGTTTGGATGCGTCCAAAATCATTTTCTGTGGGTGGCCAAACCTGTGGGGGTGGTTAAGCTGCCCACAAAATCATTTTATGAGGGTGGTGGTCAAACTACCCCCTTGGAATGAGGGGGTGGTCCGGCCACCTCATCCCCCTCTCTCTCTCTTTTTGTTTTTGTCTTTGTTTTTTTGTTTTTGTTTTTGTTTTTGTTTTTGTTTTTATTTGAAGGACAAATGCGACATTCTAACTCCTAAAATCGAAGTATTTTAGGCATTTCAAATAAAAAATTTGCACGTGTGGATCTCATGGGGTATTTTCCATCCCTTTTAATGTCAAGTGCTAACGGGCCAAGTGTCATAAATGGTAATTTGGGGGTTAAGTGCAAATGAGACGTTAGTTTGAAGGGGATAAGTGTATTTTTCCCTAGTTATTATGAGGATTTCTTGATACTTGTAGGATAAAATCCAATCTCAACTTTGACACCAAAAAACATTGAAATGATGAATCAAATTGTTGATTGCTCTTAAACAGTACCATGGTGGCACTAACTTTGGCCGGACTACTGGTGGACCCTTCATTTCGACAAGTTATGATTATGATGCTCCAATTGATGAGTATGGTATGGTATCCATCCATCTTTTGCCAATATTCTAAATCTACCATTTACACTGTAAGCCTGAGAGTTATGCGTGCAGATGCTACTCCAGGTCATCAATTATATACAGCCTAACTAGCGCTCGCTGTCAATGAGATGCTTAGAGGGTCTCGCAAGCACTTACGATGTGCTTATCAAATTTTATATTTGAAAATAAAGTCGTATAATAGCCCATAGTTACTCAGTTTTATAGTTTAGTTGGACTTTCTTTGATCTGTGATTGAATTCTAAATTTTCCATGCTTTTGGTGCAGGGATTCTTAGACAACCTAAGTGGGGCCACTTAAAAGATGTCCATAAGGCAGTAAAGCTTTGCGAAGAAGCATTGGTGGCCACTGATCCAAAAGTTACTTCTCTTGGTCCAAACTTGGAGGTATAGCCAATTAATATCCATTACATATTTTACAGTTGTTAGGGAAGACCATTTCTTCTTCATGCTTTAATTTAATTCCTACTTGGTCTGTAGGATCTCCACAACTAAATTTGTGTGTGGTATGAAGGTTTAGTTTTGTTTTAACATGGGTTTATGTTGAATCAGGCCACAGTTTATAAAGCAGGATCCATGTGTGCTGCTTTTCTTGCCAATGTGGGCACCCAATCTGATGCAACTGTGAATTTCATGAGCAATTCATATCACTTGCCTGCATGGTCCGTGAGCATTTTACCTGATTGCAAGAATGTAGTTCTTAATACTGCAAAGGTTTGCCTCATGAACTTCCATTGCATATTTTTACATTTTGATGCTAGTATATTCCCTTGGTTTCTTGTAGATGCACAGGATACTAGGATATTTGTGCTAAATGTGTGAATCATGATTGCTTTTTCTCAGTTAGATCTGTAACTCAATTCCACGGATATTCCATCAAAAGTGTATTAATTGATGCCAATGAGTTGTAGCTTAGCGGATACCTTCTTCCCCTCATAAGAATTGGGTGAAGGGTTAGGTTGTAAGTTCAAGACCCCCCCGAGTACATGGGTAACTTAACAATCCAGGAACAAAAGTATATTAATTGTTTTATGGCTCTGTAAAGTTTTCTACTTATATCACGTAAAATTGTTTGTCCCTAACATTTATTTTACAGTTGATATTATTTATATGGTTTACAACAGAATGTAACACCATAGTCCTATATTGGGAAGATGAGGAATAATCTACATAGAGTGGGTGATTTATAAAGAGAGTTATGAATGTAAAGTCTCACATTGTCTAGTTACTAGGTAAAATTGGGTTTTATAAGTGATTATAGGGAAGCTCCAAATTGACTAGTTCTTTTTGGGTGATAACGCAAATGTGGCTAGCGCTTTTTTTTTTTGTCGTGTCAAATGGTATCTGAGTCACTTAGTAACGCTAGGCCATGTGGTACTTGATTACTGCATGACGTGGCCCTAACGAGGACGTTAGGAGTTTAAGAAGGGAAGTTTGTAACACCCTAGTCCCATATTAGAAAGATAAGGAATAGTCCACATAGAATGAGTGGTTTATAAAAAGTGTCATGAGTATTAAGTTTCATATTGCTTAGTTACTAGGTGAAACTGAGCTTTATAAGTGATTTTAGGAAAGCTTCAAATTGACTAGTCCTTTTGGGGTGATAGCGCAGATGTGACTAGCGCTTTTCCCTGTTTCGTTACAATGTTGAAGAAGTTTTGTTCGTCTTGATTTACTTCCTATCGTATATATCTGCAGCATGCCTAGATTGCTTGAAGTCTGTTCGGAAACAGGCATTTTGTATTATTCTTGGACATTATATACTAGTTGTCCATATATTTGATGTTCTTCCCTCAATAGATATTTGTACACATCCTTTTGAGGTAACTTGCAGCACTGACTTCTATTGAACAATGTCATAAATTCTAATCTTATTTAAGAAATTATTTTATATAATATTGTTGGAAAAGTACCCAAGTTTCAAATTTTTGGTGTCTTCATTACAATTGGTTTTTCTATTTTAGGATTTTTCAGTTACTTAGTGGTATTGTCCAGGTTTGTTTAAGAAATGTGTTAGTGGTTCTGTATATATTTTGGTGTAAGGGAGGATTTTGTGCTTGAGCTACACTACTGAAGTTATAGAAAGTTTATCCACCATGGTTGTGTGAACCTCTCGTCCCAAATTGATTGATTTGTTTGTTTTATTGACCTACACAATCATTTCAAGCCACACGTTGCTTTCTACCACATTGTTTTGAATGAAGTTTTACCATAACATTTCTCTAGTAGGTTGCTGTAACCAGTAAGTAATTGATTCAATTATGGAATTATGAATAATCATTAGAGCCCTCTTCCGTAAGATTTCTGTTATTATCCAACGTGGAAAAGAATGAATTTCACCCACTCGTTGTGTGCTGCAACCAAAGGGGGTTAACATTGCCCGCATTGGAGCAAGTTTTCAAAAGTGTTTCGGGCATGTGAAGTGTCTTCTTGCTTGCTCACACATTGGAGCTGTGGAACCAACCAAAGATTCTCATGCTAAGCACTTTTCGTGTTTTTTTTTTTTTGCAACCAATTCTATATGTCTTATCAGCATTATCTAATTAATCACTTAATATAACTTTCTCAAGACAGATTAACTCTGTGGCTATGATTCCGAGCTTCATTCATCAATCTTTGAGCGGTAATATTGATTCCTCTGAAGCATTAGGCTCAGATTGGAGCTGGATAAATGAACCAGTGGGTATCTCAAAGGATGATGCATTTGTCAAACTTGGACTATTGGAGCAAATAAATACTACAGCTGATATAAGTGACTACTTATGGTATTCATTAAGGTAAAAAAGTCTCTTGTTTGTAGGAGAAATGCTACACACTCCTACTCCCACTCTTCCTGACGTGACTTTTAAAATCACCATTGGATCAAAATTCAATAGTGATCTATTTTAATCCAATGAATGATGATTTAAAAAGTTACATCTGGAAGTGTGGAAGTAGCACCGTGAAAGTGGGAGTGTCTGTAGCATTACTTTGTTTGTATAGCTTCTTTGCTTGACGTAATGCCTCTTCTGCCAGTTATTATGATATGATCACTATTGTTATTTTATTTTTTTTTTAATTTTTTTAATTTTTTTTTTCTGGTTATTTTTGGCAGCACTAATATTAAGGGTGATGAGCCTTTCCTTGAAGATGGGTCTCAAACAATTCTTCATGTGGAATCACTTGGTCATGCCCTTCATGCTTTTATTAATGGGAAGCTTGCAGGTGATTGGAAATCATAAACTAATGAGGATTTTATATGCTTCAATTAACATAGATTTATGTTGGACAGAAATTTTCTACAAATTGGGTTGTAGGAGTTCCTACAATTCAGCTTCAACAAGTGACATGTTCTTTAAGCTTCTCACATGCTTTCTTATCAATCCTAGGTAATCCATATAGAAAAAATTGAAAACATGTGAGAAGTATGTGTTATTAAAAAAATATATGCTTCTCACATGCCAGTTTTTTAGAGACTGGTTTCCTACGATCTAGTTTATAGGAAATTTTTATCCATTTATGTTTCCTTATGTTATGCCTTTTCACATTGTTGGTCCCCCACCCCCTGGCGGCGCCCTTTTCCCACCTTTCTTGGAAACCTTGGGGATGTGTTCGTAATTTTTGATTGTTGCCCCCATGATAACTTCAAGCAAAGGGGCATTGGTAGCATTTTGATAGCCTGGGCAAAATTCTAGAGGAAGCCTCAATCTTGGCTTCCTCGGTAAAATTGTTGAAGGCAAAAGTTACTAACAAATAGTGAATATCTCAATATTAACAATAATCAAGATTAATAAGGTTATCAATTTTAAAATCAACACCACATCAATACCAAATTTCAAGCAAAGTAGTAAATCAAACAACACAAAGATTTTAGTAACAAAGTAGAAACTTATTTGAAGTACTCTAGTAGTAAAACAACTCCGGGGCCAGCCAACCCAAAAGGCATCCACTATAGAAAACTTGTACTACAAATTGTTCTACTTACAAAACCTTTGTAATCCGAAGACCCAATCTCGTAACTGAATGACACATTCACCTTTTACTGTAGTGGCTTTAGAACCTCTAGCTTTTTTCTATATGGATTACCTTTATGAACTAACCTTGTCCGTTTCAAAAACTTGAACTCCAATTGCTGTAGGCTTTTCGGTGGTTTAGAGGTAAAGAAGAAACAAAGAGAAGGTTTAGAACTGTTTAGGCTCAAGAATAATATGAAACCTCTTCAATACTGATGAAAAATAGCCTCTAACTGTCCAGAAGTCATGGGTTATAAAGGCTTATATAGATGGGGAGAAAACAGGACTTCTTAGACTAAGTTGGTTTAGGATTTTACAGCTTTTTCATAGGCTGTATTCGGACCCGTGTGAACGAGGCTCTTTGGAGCTTAAAATAAAATGACCCGTCCGCACTTGTGCGAACGATTTTCCAAACGAGTGTCTCAGTCGCTTCTTATAACACTGCTTGTCCGGACAACAGCAGACGAGTTTCCGAATGAGCTAATTTGTTCAGATTTTTAGACTTCTATTGACAGCACGTTTTAACCTTGTTAACATCGGAATTGAAAAATATTCGTGAAATACAAAGTTGTAGCATTTAGCTTTCCAACGCCATTAAGTTTGCCTTCATTTGATGTTGGAATCAAAATATATGGCCGTTTTATCCGACTAGGTCTATGTTGGACAGCATAGACAAACTTGAATTCTCATTTCTTGAATAAACTTTTGCACCGACTTAACTCTAGACTTAAACTTATAGCCAAACATGTTTTGACACTGAATTTGTCAAGCATTTAACTACTGATCTGGTTCTGCTACCTAGATTAAATAACCCAAGCACCCATTTATGTATTTTTTAGCAAAATGAGAGCTGAATTATTTTTTTCATCAACTCCATTCCTGCTTAGTTCTTAATCCTTCTCTTGCTTCTCTTGGTGCTTTTTGTGATAGACTTAATTGCTCGCTATGATGCTTTTTCCTCCTTTTTAATTTTCAAATCCAGATTTTCCTTAGAGGAAACCTCTTTCACTTTTAAACTTCTTTTGTCACTTTGCTGGGAAAGAAAAAAATCCATCTTTCAATAGTGCAGTCTTTGCAGTAATACAATCAGTGTAGTTGACAATTCTGGTTGGTATATGGAACATTACCTTTGCCTTACTAAATCTAACTTTTGAGCCCTTTCGGGATATTCTGTTGTTTGAACCAATTAATGACAATTTCAAAATACGGCAGGCTGAATATATCTTTCATTAAGTGCCCAGTGCACCAAGGCTGTTAACCCTAGTATGGTAGTTCTAGGTTTATCTTGTGTAAAGTCTCTCATATATATTCTCTGCTTATCTGAAGTTTGATATCTCCTGTAAATGTAAAAGATACAGAAACTAGGATCAAGCCTGGTCCAGGCAAAATTTCATATAATGTTTCACAGTACTTTTCAAATGTATGGTGGGTGCATACTTTACCTAACTTATGCATCACAATACTGTATATTTTATACTGATCATGTAACAACTGAAACCTTTGCAGGCAGCGGAAAAGGTAACAGTGGCAATGCTAAGGTTGCAGTGGAGATCCCCATTGCACTTGTAGCTGGGAAGAACACAATTGATCTCCTGAGTTTGACAGTGGGACTTCAGGTCAGCCTTCCTGCATTTATTAAATCAGGGAAATTATTTATTGCTACAATATTTTTCATTTTCAATGAATATATTATTTTTTGGATGATTTTTTTTTAAAAAAAAAATTAAATCACTAGTTATAGGAATTTTTGAATGCAAACTCTATTCATTTATATCAGAACTATGGAGCTTTTTATGAGAAAACCGGTGCGGGTATCACTGGTCCAGTAAAGCTGAAAGGCACAAAAAATGGCACTACTGTCGATCTTTCTTTTCAGCAATGGACATATCAGGTTAGTGTTCTTTTTTCTTTTTCCTTTCTTTTTTTAAATCCATATGTCCTGCTATTGGTTACCGAAAGATATAAATTCTTGAAACAGTAAATATGTTCCACCAACTAGGCAAAACAAGGACAATTTCTCAATTAATTCATCCTGAATAAGTAGACATACAACTCCTAATTAGGATATATTTTTTTTTGCTGCAACTCTCTAAAAGGATTAAATGCAATAATATTCACTTTCTTTTTTTCTGTCATTCTGAGTGCAGGTTGGACTTAAAGGTGAAGAGTTAGGTCTGTCTAGTGGAAGTTCTTCACAGTGGATTTCACAACCTACCTTGCTCAAGAACCAACCCTTGACTTGGTACAAGGTAACCTTATTTTATAATATTTTGGATGTGAGTTAAATCATTCAAATAGCTTGTTTCACAAACAAGGGAATCAATAGCGATCGATTTAACTCATGGTGACATACTAGTCTACTTGTGCTGTTGTCCATATCCACCTCAGGTGGATTCCAGTAGAAGGTTACTCGTGATCTAGAAGAAGATTACTAGGAGTTCTATTGGAACAACTTTCTAGATACTAATAAAAAACCATGTTTGTTGATTCAGACAAAGTTTGATGCGCCTGCTGGCAATGACCCAGTTGCAGTAGACTTTACAGGGATGGGGAAGGGTGAGGCATGGGTGAATGGACAAAGCATTGGACGCTATTGGCCAACGTATGTCGCTTCAAAGAATGGTGGTTGCACTGACTCGTGCAATTACCGAGGACCTTATAGTTCAAACAAATGCCTCAAGAATTGTGGGAAGCCATCTCAGACACTGTAAGTGCTGTAAAAAATCTTCATGGGAAATGTTTCCCAGTAAAAGATTTGGTTCTTATATCACTGAACTCACAGGTACCATGTACCCCGTTCATGGTTGCAAACAAGCGGCAACACTCTTGTACTTTTTGAGGAAATCGGCGGTGATCCAACACATATATCTTTTGCCACAAGACAGATTGGAAGTTTATGCTCGCATGTGTCAGAGTCTCACCCATCACCTATAGAAACATGGAATGCAGATTCAACATCAGGAATGAAATTAGGGCCTACACTATCATTAGAGTGCCCATTTCCTGGTCAGTCCATCTCTTCAATCAAATTTGCAAGTTTTGGGACTCCTGATGGGATTTGTGGGGGCTTTAGACATGGCCAGTGCAGCAGCAAGAGGGCTCTTTCCATTGTACAGAAGGTGTGATTTTGCTCATTCTTTTGGTTAAGTTTCGTATACCCCTTAATACTCTCAACTTATATTGGCTTATCTGACTAGTCTGAACTGTTACAGGCTTGCATTGGATCAAAGAGTTGTAGAATTGGAGTTTCAATTAATGCTTTTGGCGACCCATGTGAAGGAGTAACCAAGAGTTTAGCAGTAGAAGCATCCTGTACATAATAGAGAGGCATGCTCTGAACCTTCGATTTAGTGATTATAAGAGTAGTCTACACATAAGCTTCGAAGTGATTCAGCTTTTTACTGGCTATTAATGTAAAATGAATCCCTATAGGAAAAAGAAAAGGTATCTCATGAGTCATACCTCATTGTATTCTTGGAACAATAATATATAAGTACTCTTTGGGACTTCTGATCATTTATGAAATAATAATGGCCTATTCAAGGAGCACTACGTCAAATATGGTTTTAGTGTCGATAATAATAGCGGCAACACAAATCTCATCACTAATGGTACTGGCAATGACAAGATGTGGTCGTTTCTAATAAACTCTAAAATATACCTATTAAAGTAAATGAATACTTTGATACTAAGGCTATTTTATTTTACTTTTTTTATTCTTATAAATGTTATTTATTTTTTCTAATAGAATAGCGATTTCGCATACCAAATAGGCACTGAGTGACTAAATAGTTTGGTCTTCATTAATATAAATTTTTGCTCCTTGAACTACTATAACTTTTGCACTTCAATGAATTTTAAAAAGTGACACTTAGGCCCTCTTAAACTAACATCTTGTATCAAATAAATCACTCTGTTAAAATTACCGTCAAAATAGATGGAAAAGCAACCACTTGCAACCACTTGCGCTGCACTTGATTATTTTTTTAATTTAACTTCGCAAAATACCCTTAATATTATTAAAATAAAATAAACAAATAAAAATTAAATCATTAAAAATAATAAAGTAAGGGATAAATATACTTTGGTCCTCTCATCAAATAACCATTTTTTATCTACTCCCATGAACAAATGTGTAACATCGACCAAATCATTTAACTAGTAAAGTGATTTAGCGGTTCACTTCTCAGCCTTAACTTCTCTCAGGTTAAACTCAGGGATTATTACTCTCAGATGTGAAAGTCTACAGCGGAAGACTTATTACTTAAAAAGAATAGAGATAGTAACTAATACCCACAAATAATATAATACCACAATAACTGAAATATAATCATTAATACCATAATACTGATGTCTCAAAAGTGTGGTCTAAGACCAATCATTAAAATAGTACAAAAGTTACAACTCGAATTTGACATAACATCAACAAAATCACAGCCTAGCATTCAAAACATAAAACATATATGCTATGTCTATCATGTCGCGCAAGGAGTCTCATCCGGCTCGCCACATCTTATTTAGCCGCATAGGGTTTAGCTCCTCAAAGATTACCTGGAGAATGCCCTCCAACTGGACCATATTCTTCGAATACTCCGACATTGTCTAAACTATCTATTCAGCAGCATACGATTATAAGTGCAAAAGATACAAGAATAAGTTCACAACTTAGTGAGTAATAATGCACATGTTACACATATTACCATTTTGTGAACTCAGTTTATAAATCACGGATATTGTTATTCTTAGTCATGGCATAAACATGTTATGACAATACAATATATTTATATAATACATGATATATTCAAGAATAAGTGATATATTTAAGACTAAGTGATATGTTAACAATATAGTCTACTTGAGATATTACTCACTCTCAGCAGGGTTTGAGCGTCTCAAAGGACTTATAGTACAATTCCAATGCCCCGAACATTGCACAAGCATACAGTCTTATACTAGCAGTCCGACCGAATCCAACTTCGGGTGACCCACACTGACTAGCAAAGTCGTAATAGTGACCATACTCGAAGAATGGTATGCTGGTCACAAACTTTTAACTATTGGATCCAAAGCCCTCATCATTTATAGAAGAAACATTTGACCATAAAATCAACTTGTAATAATTGTAAGCCCGTAGCCGTTCTACTGTACGTACCGGTATATCATGTCATACAATGTACATTAATCTTTTGTGTCTTTTATATGCATGTTTTTCACAACTCATCATTTTATTATCTTTATTAATCACAACTGTAATGACTTAGGGAAAAACGCTAGCCACATCTGCACTATGACTCCAAAAGGATTAGTCAATTTTAAAGTTTCCATAGAATCACTTATAAAGTCCAGTTTCACCTAGTAACTAGGCAATGTGGGACTTAGCACTAATGACTCTCTTTATAAACCACACACTCTATGTGGGCTATTCCTCGTCTTCCTAATATGGGATTAGGGTGTTACAAAAACCGTTTTCACAAATGGAGTTCACAGTTGAGTATAAATAGGCATTTCATGAGAGTTGTAAACATGTAGGTTTTGTACATCAAAATAATCATGCTATGTGAAAAAATAACAATAACAAGTGTCTGTGTGAGTTTTTACTCACTTGAGTATTGAGAATACTACTATATCAAAACAAAATATAGTGCAGCGGAAAATAAACCATTCCCTTACCAAGATCGAACTTTAAGAACTATATGCAAAAAACTATGCTATTAAAATAAATAAGCAATAAGATACTTACTTGAACACTAGGGCCACTCCTTGGCTATATGAGCAGTAGATCCTTGCTCCTTGCAGACATAAATCCCGACCTTCAGATCTTCTCACCAATGACTAGAAATAACCAAGAGTCTGGATTCAAATTGTTCTTCAAATATTTAAACTATGTTCTTCGAGTTGTTAGCTCACAAGAACTTGGTGTATCTTCCAAGAGCCACAAATACCTCTATTTATATCCTTGAAAACACAAGAGGCTTTATAAAATAATCAATGTGGGACAAGGAGTAGAGTGATGAACGGCTAGGATGTTCCTAGTCTCCATCACTTAAGGAGGTGGGCGGCTAGGGTTTGGAAAACCCTAGCCCCATCTTCCTTATGGATTGACACATGGGGCCAGGGATTATCTCCCTGGCCCATGC
Organism: Betula pendula; assembly: GCA_900184695.1. Taxonomy (NCBI): domain Eukaryota; kingdom Viridiplantae; phylum Streptophyta; class Magnoliopsida; order Fagales; family Betulaceae; genus Betula; species Betula pendula. The sequence continues at coordinate 134,357 of FXXK01001189.1, read as the reverse complement.
ATCACATACATTGCATGGGGCTTGGATTTTATTCCAATCCCATGCTCCCACTTACCTCTTTGTACAGTTTTCCCTTTAGGCTCAAGCTTTAATTAATTAAAACAACTTGCTTTAAGCCCATGTTTTAATAAATTAAAATACCTTGCCTAATAAATAAATAAAAGTCTATCATGGTTAATTTATAATAGCTTAATGAAAGACCCGAAAGGAAAAATAAATCTTGCTCAAATAGTCACCGAATCCCTGCCGCTATTTAATTACAATTGAGGCCACTATACAATTGTAACTGCACTCCAAAATTTATTTTTGATAAAAATCAACAGCATTTCTTTTGACTTATAGATGAATATGATTCTTCCATGAAATATTCTGTAACAGAATAAGAACTAAGATACTGTCACACTAAATTATCTACCTCTTAATCCTAGATTCCCAAATTTACCCTTTGTCATTCTCCAACTGTGAATACTACCTTCACAAGTCAAAAATATATTTTTGATTTCAACCAAAATGCTTTGGTCAGAAACTAAGAATAAACTCCTTTGAAATCCTAGTCAAGGAGAAATTTCATATCCTTTTTATTTATCCAAAAGGACTTAGATTCCCTATTGAGCAAAGTTTCCCTCACAATGTTTCATGTGATCACCTAATGGACGAAAATGTTGTCCAACGTTTAAGGTCTCATTCCCTAATGCATCAAAGTGACCGACACTTACACATCTGAGTCCGCTTCCCCTTAGGATTTAGAATCATTGGTTACAAGTAGTCTAAGAGTTAGTGTCTTTCCGATGACAGTATTTTAATGGAAAGACAACTCCAGGCCCGTTCAATGTATACCACCTTATACACGTACTACATCAAGCCGAAGAATCCTCTTTGCCTGATTAAGGTAAATTACTTTCAGTTGATGTGTAACAGTCTTAACCAATGGAACACCCAATTCTATTATCGACTGTGAATAATAAACTTTACGGAATACAAGGGTTATA